>OX383956.1:55851374-56081018 GCA_947532105.1 Athrips mouffetella | reverse complement strand
CTAAGAGGGTCCCGTTGCCACCCTTTAGGTTCGGAACCCTAAAATTACAAAAACCTTTTGGAATGTCCACGTGACTCAGTAACGACATTTTAAAACTTTGTCCCTCCCCTATTTGCACCCATTTACAATGATAATTTAAATATTTTTTTAATTTATTTGGTTGCAATAGTGTTGGGCAAGCATATTTTAAAAGTGTTCCAAATTTTAAGTCGATGACGTGAATAGTTGCTGAGATAAACAGGTGTGACAGACAGACAGACGAAGGCTTCCATTTTTGAAGGGTTCCATTTTTACCATATTGGTTCGGAACCGTAACTCATCGTCTACACAGAAGAACGTAAAATGAGGAAAGCCAGCAAGGTAATAAACAAAACTGGCGTAATAGTGATCTAAAGTTGTAAACCCAGACAAATGGACTTTTGGCAACAGATACAATTGACGTCTCCGTGGAACGCTACTAGCAAGATGTCAAAGGCACACATGTATGCGTGGCTGGCAAAATACTTTTTACGAAGACATGTCTTTTTTGATGGGTTTTGTTGGAATAGACCACAATTTTGTTGCGTGAGCTTAGGAAAAAAGGCTACACATTGCAAAGCTTAGCGTTCTGCTTCTTGCATCTCACCAATGCGCATTTGCACTTGAATACTCCGCGACGCACGCAGACGGGTGATCGGATCACTAAGATGAAAACTTTCATCCAAAATTAATTTAAATTGTTATTAAGTCGTCTATGCCTTTCTACTAGACCTAGGTAGCTAACCTGTGAGCTGCAAAAATCTAACTAATAGGATAGCTCCATTTTCCTAGCTTAAAGGTGCGCAAATCTCTGGTGAAAAGGCACCCTACGGACTGTGTTTAATGCGATGGGAGTCCACGAGTAGTTTTGACTTGCGAGGTGACGGGTGCAATGTGCAACACAATCCGAGAGAGCGGCGATCGCGCGGAACCGCGTCATGAGCAATCTACCGGGCGCGGGCCGCACCGCACCTACTTGCAAGCGCTGAGCCGCGCCGACATGACACTTGACACACGCAATACACATAGGCAACACTTATAATATGTAAGGAGCATCAAACTATATTCGTTTAAAGGACTGTTGAGATGCCAAACAAGATCTTAAAGAGATCTTACTTGATAATAGGGATATACGGAACTTTTCGAAAAGCTTCAATAAATTAAAAATTTTCGTCAACTGAACAACGAATTGGTTCCACTTCTTATTTGATTATTAAGTGAACATGAGCGAGCATTTTTAATACCAATCAGATAACAAATAGACTAATCTGATAAAAGAGCTCGCGGCTGCATTGCAGGCCGACACAGATATGAACCGAAGCCAAACTGACCATCAACCGGGAAAAACGCGGCTATCATTCCTTTTTAAAATTAATAGAACTGGCAACTCAGAGTGAAACACACAATATGTAATGAGATGAATAATAGTTAAGTTAATAGTTAATAGAAGAAAAAAAATCAAAAAAAATAGTAAATATTAATATTTTAAAAATTGACTTCTGGACGTTAGACATGAGTATATGACGAGACATTTGGCGTATGTTTTACAAAACTTACTAAACCGTGTCCTGCCTGGAGGAGCCCAAACTTGGTATGTTTTGAAAATATTTCTAAGGTTTTTACAAAACAGGTGGCCGAAAAGTAATGGTGTAGTATATTTTTGGAACCGGCATATGAAGCCCTTTCATTTGATATCACACACGATAAGTTTCTAAACAAAAAAAATTCAAATCACGTACAAAAAAAATTATGACGTCTTAGCTGCCCCCACCCCGGGAGTATTTTTAAGAGCTGCCGGAAAAAAATGATTGTTGTAACCTAAAGTGCCCGCGTACCAAACGGCAATCCTGTACATCGAAATGCGGTATTATCTCTCGTAGGCTGACCACTATTATAGTTAAGGCGCTAATAGCGGTCAAATGCCTCTTTACGTTGAAATATTAAAATAAATGGCCATCAAAACCATTAAAAATACTGGGTGATATATCAAGATTTTAAAAAGGTTTTTACTTGAACAGAATTGTATTTTTGCTAACCGCGTTTGAGAAAAAGAATCCCCAGTAGCACCTGCTTTTGTGATAATTTGCAAACTGTCTCCAAAACCGCAAAAGATCACTAGTTAGTTTTTACACACAAAAAAGGTATCTTTTATATGAATATTTTAATTTAATGTTTTATTGTTATTCCACATAAAACATGTAGGGCTGTGAGGGTAATGTTTTACTATCTTCGTTTAACTTCCTTCGCTAAAGTTTTAAACACTATACAGTTAGGGATCAAAGTATGTACCTACGTCACAATTTAAAAAAAGAGAAAAAAAAACAGTGCGTTGTTTGTGGACTGAAGGTGGTCTCACTCTGCAACCAGGTGGTGCAGACTGAACTGACTGTATTTAAACTCCACAATTGTAGGGCGAACTGGTCCAGCAACACAGTACAGGCGTCGATTTTTGACACAGCGGCTTTATCCGATGCGGACTCTATTTAGCGCAAACCAGGGTGTCTACTCTCAAAGTCCGAAATATCGAAACGATACTACTCGAAACATGCAAATGCAAAACTTCGTCCCTTGACAATAGAGCAGAATATTGGTTGGATGAATTTTCAAACTGCATCCAATCAATATTCTACTCTATTGTCAAGGGACGAAGTTTTGCATTTGCATGTTTCGAGTTGTATCGTTTCGATAAATCGGACTTTGAGAGTAGACACCCAGGCCTTCTTACTTTTACGGTACGAACATACTCCTGAACCAACTTCCGGATAAGGAGCTACAAGTGAAATTAAATTAATGGCGTAAACCTGATCCACAAGTCAATTTCTAATTCCTAGATTAGATTAGAATTTTTAGACTTCTTTATTTCATATTAGCACATTCAAAATTACATACATTGTTCAGATGTTCTAAGGATTTCACTAGCACGGTCCCTATCACCCATCACCGTTCATGATTAGTAGCAAAAACCGGTTACTCTAAATGAGATTTTTCTTATCGTGGTCATAGACCAAGGACTTAAGGTAGTAACTTATTTATAACAGTGCAAGCGCAATGTCTCTTAATGACATAGTATCTAGATTAACCGGCACAGCAAAGTTCCTTGTCTACTCCACGGCAGTGGCGTGCACAGAGATTTTAGACAGGGTAGGCAAAAAATTTTCGATGCTATTACTTACCAAAATACTAATACGTATTGGTTTGTGTGTTTAATTTAAAAATGGGGTTCGAAATTTTCCGTTTTCTGTTTTCTCAAATCTTATATTTATTTGCCTACTATCGCCAAATCAAATCAAGACAAAACAAACAATGACGACTCAGTATAAAAAATAAATAAAATTTATTATTCAAATACATAGGTACATAAGCACGAAGAAAATAATAATAATAAAAGGTAATAATAATGGTCTTTATGATGTCACTTTTAAAAAATTGTTACTTAAGACTTCGGTAACTTTCGGCCAAAGTGAGACATTGCCTACCCTGTGCGATTGTGTGCGTTAATTGTATCATTGTGTGCCATGTATTTATAAGAACGCACACATAGTGCATTCGCATAATCACGTCGGCACACATGCAAACATTTAGACAGGAATAGTATGTGTCTTTGCCGTTAGGCGCGTAGCGGCGCTAGTGCAGCGCAATAATGCGATGTGGAATGTGCATACCACAGGTACTTACCGAGGCGATGATACCACTGATACTCGACAGGTGGAGCTAATTTAAGTTTTTAGAATGTTTCTTTCAACCTATGCTTTCAATGATGGTATGTAGTAAATACCACTAATAAATATGTAGGCACATACTAGCAGCACCTTCTTAGCGACACCGAGTGAGGCCTCCTTGCTTCAGGAATAGACTGGCAGCTGAGTATTTAGTTAGCTGTCGATCTTATGAAGCGTCAAGGTGAAAGGACGTCACAACAAACCATCTTAGTGGAGGGTTGCGATCGTCCTGAACCCAAAACGAATCATAATAACAACTCCTGAACTAATGATTAGTGGTATCACAGCACAGGATGTGCAAACATGGAGTCAGCTGTAATAGCTACCCAGGGTCAGACTGGAACAGAAGGGTCCGGGTGCCTCATCATAAGCCCGGAGCACGAAACGTGATGTGACAATAATTCGATCCTGGTTAATTATACCTGAACCCACTATATCCTTGTGAGACTTGGGATTATGATATTATGGCCTCCTGCGCCGATATCAGAAGTGGGATAAAGATACACAGCTCAAGATTTTAATCATGTGTGCAAGCATTTCAGTTTCACGGATCTGCGTAAAAGTACAGTCGTGGTGACAAATTGTTGAGCAAGTACAATCAAGAAAATTAGGTGCTGTACGTACATTTTATGATAAAAAGAAATCAAGTTTAATGACTTTTAATACCTTCTTACTTTCTGAGTGAATGTTCAAAATTATATGCGCTTAGATGGTGACAAAAAGCGTAATTTGCAAAAGAATCGTAAATTAGAAAGGCGTTGATGAATTTTAAAGTAGTACATGTTAAAGGCGCTTACGGTACATACGAAGAAGACAAAACTTGCTTGTGGTTGTGAAATTATGTAATTTTCGACTTTGTAGAATGGAATCAAAGTTACGTACGGTAGCGACGATGTGCTCCTACGCTGTTTTTATACAACATTAACCAGATTAACCAGATGTCTGTAAAATTAAAATGGAAATAAACGAAATCTGAATGAATATCGATTAAATAAAAACAAAATGCAATGAAATGAAATGAAACGAAACAAAATAATTTGATCACACAGCTAATGCTGACTGGTTGAAATGGTGATCGCTGAGACTGTAGGATGCCAGTTGAAACCAAGAGCACTAAATACAAGTATACAAAATAGTGGAGAAGCAACATTTTTGGGTCTCAATGTTGATGAGCATCTTAATTGGAAATTTCGTATCAACTCAATGCGTGAAAGACTCAGTAAATTCGTATTTGCGTCAATGAGAGTTTCCCAAACAATATCAAAAGATAGCTACACTAACTGCATATCATGGATATCAGGTCTGTCGTCAGTCCTTAGCTATGGTCTGCTATTTATGGGGACACAGCGTTAATCTAGAGGATGTGTTCAAATTGAAAGATGTTCTTATAGCAAATAAATGATTTGATTGATTGTTTGAAAATCTGTGCTAGACTCGCGATGCTCTACAGGGACGAATGTTGGATACTTAACAAAACTATGTAACCAAAATCCACGTAACTGAGATGAAAATGCTTAGATGGGCTGGTGGCACTTAATTGGATAGACCCAGAAACGTACATGTTAGTGGCAATTTCAAAGCAGCGCTTATTCTAGACAAACTTCAATAGAGTCAGCTCCGGCGGTACGGATTAGGTATGTGATGCGCTGAGAAGAAGAGCACCTCTTTAAGTCTGCGCTAAATATTGACAAACGGAAACAAGCCGAAATAACAACTGGGATGCCAAAGAGCTACTTGGTGGACGAAAATGTAAGAACTTACAAAAAATATTGCGGCCGATTATAACGACAGAGCCAACGGTTGAAAATGTATTTAGGGGGTCGACTCCAAATTAAAATTGGGAGAGAGGCATGGAGAAAGAAAAGAGACAGGAAGTGTAATGATTTTAATACAAATTGCCCAAAGTATAGTGATTACTGGTGATACTCAACAAACCATTGCCGTATTCTTAACAATATCGAACATATTGCGAATAAAGCGAATTTATTGGAAAATTCTAACGAAGTATGAAAATTATCTGTACATAGACAGATAGTAAAATTGTTGATGAGACCTACCTTATGGATATCTGGTGAGCATGTTCCTTATTGTGAGATAGTATGATATGAGACGCACGTAATTTGAAATTGCTATGTTGATAATATGATTTGAAGTTACTCAGTTGGTTTGGGTGGTTGTAGGGTGATTACTGTTGAGCTGATAGAAAGGACAATGTCGTACGGGCCAGCCCGATTCGTTGAGTGGTTGAAGGTTCGCATTGGTCCAATCTATGTTTGTGGAGTTGATAGAGAGGGCAATGTCGTACGGGCCAGCCCGACTTGGTTGGGTGGTTGAAGGTTCGCATTGGCCCAATCTGTGTTTGCGAAGCTGGTCGGACAGTGGCGGATCCGGTCCATGCCCATCGGGGCTGGTCGAAGGGACACACTGGTCCGGGCCAGGCTTTGTTGATGGTTGGAAGGACAGTGGTGGATCTGGTCACCGTGCCCATTAGGGATGGTCGAACGGACACACTGGTCCTGTCCGTGATTTATGTGGGAAAGATGTCATCCGGTCCATAGTGAGATGGTCGAAAGGGTACATGCTTTCAGAGTTGGGTTGAAGGGGCACATATATGCCTTCAGAGTAACTTCACAATAAATGGTTTCAGTTTTGTGTGTGATGATGATCTTGATTGTCAGGATAGACGAGCGGATTGCTTGGTGATCTTGTTTTTATTTGTTTTAGGACATTGTTAATGGAGTAACGCCCGAGGACGGTCGTGTTGTCAGGACGGCCGTGTAGGCACATACTAGCAGCACCTTCTTAGCGACACCGAGTGAGGCCTCCTTGCTTCAGGAATAGACTGGCAGCTGAGTATTTAGTTAGCTGTCGATCTTATGAAGCGTCAAGGTGAAAGGACGTCACGACAAACCATCTTAGTGGAGGGTTGCGATCGTCCTGAACCCAAAACGAATCATAATAACAACTCCTGAACTAATGATTAGTGGTATCACAGCACAGGATGTGCAAACATGGAGTCAGCTGTAATAGCTACCCAGGGTCAGACTGGAACAGAAGGGTCCGGGTGCCTCATCATAAGCCCGGAGCACGAAACGTGATGTGACAATAATTCGATCCTGGTTAATTATACCTGAACCCACTATATCCTTGTGAGACTTGGGATTATGATATTATGGCCTCCTGCGCCGATAAATAAATACAATGTGACAAGGTATCCAAATAAAATCCGATTATTTTGTTAGAGTAGGTAGGGTAGGCAGTGTCTTTTTGTCTTTATGGAGTGCACACCACTGCTCCACGGTTAAATACTGAGCCCAGGTGTGCATACAAAGTGTATAAATATGTCGCCGCAGTCGACACAAAGTTCTTTAAAACTAGAGAAGGATTAAAAAAAGCTCTTCTACATAAGATATAGTGGAAATTTTAATTAAAACAGGAGTGGGAGACCATAGGATAGCGTTAACATTAGTGACCTCATCACGATAGGTAAAAAGTAAGAAGGCCTGGTTTGCGCTAAATAGAGTCCGCATCGGATAAAGCCGCTGTGTCAAAAATCGACGCCTGTACTGTGTTGCTGGACCAGTTCGCCCTACAATTGTGGAGTTTAAATACAGTCAGTTCAGTCTGCACCACCTGGTTGCAGAGTGAGACCACCTTCGAAAGCATCATGAGAACCTGAATTATTTTATCAGTCCACAAACGACGCGACTGTTTTTTTTTTTCTCTTTTTTTAAATTGTGACATAGGTACATACTTTGATCCCTAACTGTCTAGTGTTTAAAACTTTAGCGAAGGAAGTTAAACGAAGATAGTAAAACATTACCCTCACAGCCCTACATGTTTTAGCAACAAGATGCTAAAGCTTCCTCATACTAAGTCCATCGCATGCTCGGATTGGGACGCCTCGGAATAGCCGGCGGCGCTTGCGATTGTTCTAATGCCCGTCACGCACCGAAGTAGACGAAACCGTCGCTCGCAACATCCACTGCTTCTCTACTACCGGTCAAAATTCGACCGTGTGTTAATAAACCGGCATGCATGATGTAGCGCCGTACAACCACGAGGGCATTACGTCAACGTTTGCTCTAGGATAAATAGTGATTAATGTTTTAGGTCATATATTTTAGCCGAACATTTTGTGAAGAGCGTTACGCCAACATAACCACAACTCCTAGGAACACTGAGTAACGTTTATTATGACAGCAGAAACAAAACACTATGAGTAAAGGTTCACAAAACATTATTACAACTTCGAAAGACAAGGCAATATTACTTGCGGTAAAATTTTATATCGATCTAAGAATAAATTAATGTAGAAAAAATTTGTCTGCTTGGAAAGTCAATTGACCCTTTTTTTTAAATGAGGAATATTGTACCTTATTGC
The DNA here is from genome assembly GCA_947532105.1 of Athrips mouffetella. NCBI lineage: Eukaryota > Metazoa > Arthropoda > Insecta > Lepidoptera > Gelechiidae > Athrips > Athrips mouffetella. The sequence continues at coordinate 56,072,897 of OX383956.1, read as the reverse complement.
TATCTAGGCCCGTGGAAATCGATATTAACATCGTAAAGCACGATGTAGGTCAGATTTTTTAGTTGTTGTATGGATCATTCAGGATTTTACAAAAGAATATGACGTTTAGTAATTATACAAAACCTTAACGTTAAAAAAGATAAGGGCTTTCTTTGCATGTATTGTTATGTATTGTGGTGTGGTAGCCTTTAATGTGTGATGCATATTCGCTTGTAACCTATAGACGTATATTTTTAAATCTTTAAACTAATATGTATTATGTTGGCTATCCATACAAATAAAAAAGAAGAAAAAAAAAAGTGTGCTTTGTGTAGGTAATTATTTTAAAAGAAATCTCGACCTAACTGCAACAAAGTGTTTACTTTTGGTGATATAGATTACTAAAATCTTTTTTGTTATTTTTACCCTTCAAGCATAGCGATGCGACGTAGGAAGTAGTTTCAAACAACTCTTTTCTCATTCAAACTCTAATTGCTCATCAGATTGAATAATTTAATTTCTTGTAAATGCCCTATAATTTCTCAATACGAGTACATTCAACTAGTACAAGACAAAGTAGGTCCTAATATTATTATAATTGAACATGTTCTGTTTATGACTCACACTGTATTCACTTCCAGTCATTGACACTGATTTGATTTTAATTAAACATGGCAACCTTGGTACACCCAACCAATGCCACTAACATGGTAATACATAGTAGTAAGTCCTATCTGGAAATGGGTTGATTTTATGAACAGTTTCTATTATTATATTTCATATTAAAACCCGTATATATTTCTCACTATAGATAAAGTATTAATTACAAATTTACAAAAGAAGGAAAAAATACTTGTACTTGTTTTGTGTTTTTGTATTTCTGTGTGCAATAAAGAGTATTGTATTGTTCTTTTTGAATCCATAGGAAGGACTTGACATAGCTTTGAAGAACTATTTATTTTTGAATGGCAACATTCAGGAACACGACCCCTACAACAAGAGTTGAACTCTTTACACTTGCAAAAACCAGATGTGAGGGTGGCTCTGGTTTTAGTACTGCCATCATCATCATATCGTGTGGATTGTAAGATCGGTGACCGACCTTACTAACCCTGGTGTCAGAGTTGTAGAGCCTCCCAAGGAAATTTCAACTAGTATTCTATTACAGTTCAAAAGATACAATCCTTTAAGAGGGGGTAATCTCTTATAGCTTTTATAGCCGCATTTCTTCCATACAAAATGGTACAAATGTATTCCCCAATTACCTCCCTGGATAATGCCTGTAGAGCGATGGTATTTTGTTTTTTAACAAAGGTCCTACTGGCATGCCCCTGTTAATTTTTCCGAAACGTAATTACCAAAAGGTTTATGACTATCCAAAAACCTGATAAAATACCTCGTTTTTCCGCCATACTTAGAAGACTACCAAAAATTTTACAGTTTTCAAGATATATAAGATAAAAATATGAGCTTATCTACTCTTCCTTTAAATTTTTGATATCAAAAATAATTGAAGCGGCTCAGTTTTGGACCAAAAAGACGTTCCGTTTTCCCCTGTTTTCTTCTCAACTTTTGGAGAAAAAAACAGGGGAAAACGGAACGTCTTTTCGTGCGTACAAGCGGTATAAACTGTAGCTATGTACTAAACTGTAGCTGGTAGCTATCATACACTGTGGGAGGATTGTTGGGGCGCAGCACGACAGCAATAGCTTGTAAAAATACCTATTTTTCGGACCAGGATACCCTCTTAAGGATATAAAAATTAGCCCTTAAATTATTTATCTCATACCGTTTTCATCTAAAAAAGAGACCTGCAAAATTACTGAAAACTAACTATTTCAAATTTAGTGTTCAGTTTTTAATTTATTTAATTATTTTTTTAAATAGACTGTAAAATCCAAAACTGAGTTGTGACATCAAAGCTATGTGATTTCATACAAAATATATGGATGTTTTCGTTTTGACATTCAATAAAGAGTAAGTGACATTCAGAAGTGCTTAATGAATGAACATTAAAAAAAAACATGACTCCAGTATTAGCTTTTTAGCAGTAGCTGTACATACACTTTTTAGCAGTAGCTGTACGTACATTATAAGCATGTTAATGTTAGGGGTACTTGGGAACTTACGGCCTATTTTAATACAGTAATCAACTTAATTAGCGAATACTTGCCAAATAACTATAAGCTGCCACTAATGTAAAGTAAGAAATGTAATAAGAAAATATCATGGAAGAACCGCAGATCAGCAGTGCGAGGTAACAGCTTTGCATTTAAGTGAAATGGCTACATTTTTAGGTAACTTTATGTACTTCCAATAATTCTTTTTCAAAATACTGAAATGTTCATTAAATCTGCGCCATGTTGTTATTTATAAAACATCCTCCTCCATATCACCAACTTTCCAACCACGTTTTATACATTAAATACCGACAGTGTGTCAGACAGTTCGCGTAAGGACAGGGCAAGGCACCGGACGGGCCCTGTGTATGCACACGATTTTCAGGCCATTTCAGGCTACTGTCGACCCATAACTTTCAATCTTTTTGACCTACAGACTTGCAATTTTGCATGTTTAGTAAAACCCGCCTAGGCGGCTACATATAGGCTCGAAGTTGTCGAAAAATACGTATACCTGAAAAAACAGTCCAGTTGGGTAAATTTAAGCTCCAATTTAGAGAAAGAGATTACTAGTACAATTTATTCTCGTCCAAAATAACGCAGTGTCTTGAAAGTCTTCGACCAGTATGTGTTAGCAATGATGACATTATGGCTCCGAGACGTGGTTGCTCGCGATGAGCCTAATAAGGAACCTGAAAGTCACCCAAAGGGCTAGGGAAAGGGCTCGGAATCTCACTGCAGTATCGAATCGGAAATGAGGAGATCCGCAGATGAACAAAAGTAACCGACATGGCCCTGAGAATCGCTAAACTACAGTGGCAGTGGGCAGAGCTCATCACAAGAAGAACCGAAGGCCGATGTGGCGTAAAGGTTCTAGAGTGGCGACCATAACCGGAAGACATAGCATGGACAGGCCCCCAAAAGGTGGGCCGACGATCTAGTCAAGGTTGCGGGAAGCCGCTGGATGTGAGCAGCGCAGGTCCGGTGGTCATGGAGGCCTAAGTTGAACAGTGGACGTCTTTCGGCTGATATGATGATAATTTATAGAGTAACACTCATTCCAAATAATTTAAAAAAAAAAATCTGCAGTTGAAGACTTTAATTACAGAAGGCACACATTTGACTGGCTTGTTGGCATGGTTAGTAGTGAACCTGCTTCTTACGCCTTGGGTCGCAGGTTCGATCTTCACCAAGGGCACACATTTGTGTGATGAACACGAGTGTCTGTTCAAGCAAAGGCTTTGCCTACTTTAAATAAGGTGTTTTGTGTGAATTGTCCCCCAAATGTTATATACACCATGTTCCTGAGGATATGCATTAATTTGAATAGCACGTTCAGTTGACGAAACTGTACAACTTTTCCTAAGAAACATAGGTTTAAAACGAAAAAGAATTGCCCTCCCATACAAAACAATTTTTTTTTATTTTTTCACATTGATTTTTTCTATTCATAGATTGCTACACACAAGACAAATAATTTCACCAGAAGATCAGACTTAGAAGGAAATCGAAACCAGGATAAGTAACTCAAGAAACAGATACTGATCGCTCAAAGGAGAAATGAAAAACCCACATTTCTTAATGAAAGAAAAAGGTGTTTCACTGGCATGCTGCAATGCATGAATTATATCTGCCAAACATAAAGAACAGCTTTAAAAGTGTACCAAAATAAGATGGAGAGAAGTATGCACTCCTTAACAGGAAAAACAATAGTCTAATGTAAAAACATCACTGTGTACCTTCGCGATGGTAAGAGAAGGAAGGGAGACGAAGAAAATGATGGGAGTATGAAATTGGCGAATTGGCTGGGACAACATTAGAGGCCATGGACAAAAAATTACATACAGATGTCAAATAAATAAGAAGATAAAGTCCATTTATAGAACCTTAAAACTTAATTTGTTTGTATTTATACAAAGGTTTTTTGCAGATTTGTATAAGGTGTGCTACTTGATTGTTTTATTTTTCCTGTAATATTAAAATAAACCTCTATCGAATTCAGATCTTCCCTATTGCAAGCTTTGGAGATAAGAGGGGGCAGGGGATTTTTCATTTTTACCATAATTTGAAAACTTAATCAAAACAAATTTTATAATATTTTCTTGAATGTTCTTTCGTTTGTAATAAAGTCACACACCATAACGGTTCCATTTTATCCATTTTGGTTCAGAACCCTAAAAATTATGTGTTTGAGCTTATTTGGAATTTGCATGAAACTCTTTTGAGCTTTTCTTAAAAATCATTGTGCAAGGGGAGGGGGTATTCCAATAGAGCTGAAGATCAGGACACACCTGTCAGACACTTGTAGCCGCCGCATGCTCAAATCGAAAAATTTATTCTTATAGGCAAATATTTAGATTCAGATAATTTTATTCAATGTACTCGTATACTACTCAAAACAATATAAGGGCCAGCAGGTTTTTTTCATATATCATTAAAATGATAAAAGTAATGCATATTTTATGTATGTTTTATTTAGCCTATTCTATTGTTTACATTTTGACTAATAAATGTTTCAAATAACGCTCAGTGGCAATTTTTATCGAACTTTAATTGAAATATTACAATTAATAACATATCAAAAAAACCTGCTGGCCCTTATTTTGAGTAGTATAAATTCTTTACAGAATACTTATTGAATGTTATGCAGAATACAATGCAAATAGAACAAGTCTACAGTGGAGAAAAAGACAAAGGGCCCATGCATAGATGGAGTGACCAAACAAAATCACTGCAACTTCAGCTGCTCGATACTATCCACACCGCTGCCGACAGGGAATAATGTAAGAACCTGACTCGGCCCCAATGAAATCTACGGACTTGAATTTATAAGGGTCACAATCCCTATTCTCTAAGGACTTAGAAGAAGAAGGCTTATGGTGGTTTCTTCGAAGAAGACTTCGGGTAATAAATAAAGAAATATGTGTTTGAACGCTTCTTGAAAATCATCCTTTAGGGGGATGATTTTTGTTTCGTTTGTTGGCTAGACATTGTTTATTTTTGTAGTTTCAGGTATACAAATTAGAATTTGAGCTCTTTGTGAAAATGCTTTTAAGTTGGCAATAAGAACTGATTTTAAAAAAATCATTCCCTGAGGGGGTAAAATGGGGGAAAATTATTTGAAAGTCCTTTGTTTCTGTAGTTAGATTCATACAAATATAAATTCGTATTTTTGGTATAAAATAAAGAAATTTGTTTGAGCATTTTACAATCATGTAACATGCGGACGAAGTCGTGAGTCAAGCAGCCTTTCAATTTAGCAAATTATTGGGCTTGTCTAGTGTTGTCGAAATGAAAAGAGTATGAACATTTGAAATTTATTCAATAAAGGACGAAATCTACAAAAATTGCAAGAAGTACAAAAACAGACTAGAAAAACACACTAACATCTTGGCAATCATGGAATCTGCTGGATGCAGAGGAAGAGAGAAATAGTATACTTTATTGAAATTAAATAAAAATGGGCATGCTGGTCACGTGATCATCATCACCCATGCTATATAAAACCATGATATGACTGCCAGAGGCTAGATGACCAGGGGTAGTTTATAAAAGATATCAGAAACAAAACGTAGGTAGTTACAGCAGAATTTTTTTTGTAGGTTTAGAGGTAATGCTGCAGGAACACTGGTAAAACCAGTGTCTGGACTAGTGTGATATGCTGAAGGAGTCTTCTAAGGCCCTGTATTTGAATGTTCCACGCAGTAATAGGGATCTATACTACACAAGCAGATTTTTTTAAATTTGCATAACTTTGATCAGTCCACAACTTTCCCAAAGAAGTATACGACAAAAATGTGAAAAATTACACCATACAATTTAGCCACCTAAACTAAAATTTCATATGGAGCAATAGATAATTTTTTTCATTTCTCAACATTTCTTCAGGATAGTTGTTCAGTTTTGTTTAGTGAGGAAATTAAAAAACACCTTGTAAAAATGACACCCAACAAAGATAAATATTTGGCATCCTGGCCATCAGGAGGTTGGGGCTCAATGCAAAGAATCTCATGCCATCAATAATTAGGTTTAGGGTGAAATAATCCATTTAAGTCCGACATTGTAAAAACAGCTGGAAAAAACTGGATGATCACAACTCAAGACATACAAATATGGAAAAAGATGGAGGAGGCTTTCTACCCTACAGGGGCCATGCAATAAACTACATCCATAAAAATATACTAGGTTATTTTTTTGGACCTGATATGCGTATGCCCACCTTATAACAGAGGTCAAACAAAAGCAACAACTTTTGTTCTACGACTTTGCTAACACACGAAAAAATTTTGACTCACCATACTAAAGTGGTCACGTGACCGACCCATTTTGTATGGGAAGTTGAAAATTTTTTGTGCGTTGTTAGCAGTCGTAGAACAAAAGTTGTTGCTTTTGACCTCTGTAATAAGATGGGCATACTCATATCAGGTCCAAAAAAATAACCTTGTATATTTAAGAAATTTACAGAGTGCATGGATAAATAAAGCTATAATAATAATAATCCATATAAGTGATTTGATCCACCTGCATATAACATAGACAAGGCCAGTGGTCAATGCAAAGCATGTGAAGTAATCCGTTGTTGAGTCTAAGGGTAAAATAATCCACGTAAGTGATCTGATGTGTTTGCATGTAACATAGAAAAAGCTATTGGTTTATGCAAAGCTTGTCATGCTATTCGTTATGTTGTAATAGTTCTGCATATATAACCTGATGACTGATGAACCTGCAAGTAATGTACGAGTAGGATGGTTTTTAGGAGTACAACAACTAGGTGAGAGGCTTACTTGATGCAGCGCAGTGAGGCCGTCGACGTTGGCGGTGTTGATGTCGGCACCCATCTTGAGCAGGCGCTGAACCTCCTCCTTGTCGCCGGCCGTGCACGCCGCCAGGAACACGATCCCCGACGAGAACCGGATCCGGCTCGCGCGCTTCGGCAGCGACGACTGCTTGTTCGTATCGGACTCCTCCCAGCGCTTCAGCTGCTCCGCTCGCTTGAACAGCGCCGACGACGACCGCGTATCCGACATTGTTCACCACTATTGCTTAACCCCGCACGGTACGACACACTTCAAACTACCACCGAACGCACTTTTTACGAAGCATAGATTGTTTTTGATGGAGGGTGAGTTACAGAAAGCTTCATCGAAATTAATCCTCCATAAAGTCTAGCGCTGACACATTCTTTGTCAACAAAACAAGGACGGGACGAGTCCAGTCGGACGATATCACCATCAATTGTGAGCTTTCTGCAACTTACTGAAACAGTACATAAACACAAGAGTCCTTAACTTAATTGCCTTAAAAGGAAACATGAAAGAAGAAACGTTCCAGGAAGATTGATAATGTTTTTCGTCCGAAACACTTGTTGATTTATTCCGATTGCACACACTAACACCGATACTATACACATGACATAACCAATAAGCTACACATTTGGCGTGGCAGCCATTATGAGATCAAGAAATAATTTTACCATTTTACGGCCGACAAATCTACCTACGATTTATAAGAAAACTAGACGAATGAATGACGGACGGGACGGGAAGAAGAGGAAGCTAGCGCTACCGGATACGCAACGAGAATGTGATTATTGCCATTAAAAATAATTCTTCTTGTGTCTATGGTGAGCTACTGTCACAATCAAAAACCAAAACGTTAGACCAACATCCGACCAACTGAACAAATAGATGTAGGTGTGAAAGCTGATTGTGTTCAGGTTGTAAGTAACGCAGATTGCAGAGGTAAAGAAAGTAATAGTTTTAACACACTTTATTAGCTAGAAACATTATTTACGTGAGTCGTTGAGCAAAAGCCATACTTTGAAAGTAATAGTGTTATCACACATTTTGTTAGCTAGAAGCTAAAATGAAGATCATGTTGAGACGTATTAATTATAGTTTCACTATTGTAGACAAAGATCGCTAATTCCCAAAATTAAGGCTGTTTTCTTTTCAACAGCTGTCACACAAAGTTAAGATCTCGGAACATATCATTTGTCCTTACACTTATAGTAAAATATCACTCGTTTTCGAGATATAGCCATTATATTGATGACATCCGTCAAACAATTCAAATATTTAATATACTAGCTGTTGCCCGCGGCTTCGCTCGCGTGGTTTTCGTATTTATGTTGTTACCGGTTTTAGCAATGAGATATTTTCCCGTCATTTCGGGGTAATTTTAAACTAAGGAAAAACGGGACTAACCCTGCGCAAACCAATGAGTACAATTCAAGATCCAGCTGAAGTTACTCATAAATTACTCAGAACAGATGACCTTAGCAGCAGTATTATGCCTTAAAGTTGTCACTTAACCTAACAAATGTAGAAAGAGAGATGAGAGATACTCGTACCTTTATGTAATCTTTAAAAACAGAGCCAATTCGCAGAAGTAATTGAGAAAAACTAAAACCCTCTCTGTCTCTCCCCCCTTCCTCTCCCCCTCCTCCCTCTCCCCCTGCCCCTCCCTCTCCCCCTCCCCTCACTCCCCTTCACCCTCCCCCTTCCCCTCCTTCTCCCCCTGCCCCCTCCCTCTCTCCCTCTCTCCCTCCCTCTCCCCCTTCCCCTCCTTCTCCCCCTGCCCCTCCCTCTCTTCCTCCCTCTCCCCCTACCCCTCCTTCTCCCCCTCACTCTTCCCCTCCCTCTCCCTCTACCTGTACCTCTACCTCTCTACCTCTCTACCTCTCTACCTATCTACCTCTCTACCTCTCTATCTCTCTACCTCTACCCTATCCCTGCTCCTATCCCTACCCCTAACGCCAATTTGACCGCTAAAATTAACATAGAAATGACACCCAAATTGATTTTTAGACATTTCAAACCTATCGCACCCCAACCCCAACCCCAGGGGATGATGGGATTTCACGTCCATCACGTTGGATTTCAAAATTGTTGTAGTTTTCGTAATCAGCGACCCGATAAACCATACAAACGACACCCATATTGATTTTTAGACATCGCACCTCAACCCCATCCCTAGGGGATAATGGTATTTCACGTCCACCACGTAGGATTTAAATTTTTTTGTAGTTTTTGTAATCAACGACCCGATAAACCATACAAACGACACTCATATTGATTTTTAGACATTCCAACCCTATCGCACCTCAACCCCATCCCCAGGGGATGATGATATTTCACGTCCACCACGTTGGATTTCAAAGTTGTTGTAGCTTTCGTAATCAGCGACCCGATAAACTATACAAACGACACCCATATTGATTTTTAGACATTTCAAACCTATCGCACCCCAACTCCATCCCCAGGGGGATGATGGTATTTCACGTCCACCACGTTGCATTTCAAAATTGTTGTAGTTTTCGTAATCAGCGACCCGAAATACCATACAAACGATACCCATATTTGTTTTTAGTTTTCACCCCGTTTCCCCCTTTCAGGGGTTGAATTCTGAAAAAACCTTAAACAAGTCTTTACTCATCTATTAATAGGAGTACTCCTGTGAAGTTTCGAACAAAAAAGTTTAACTAATCTTGTTTCCCCATACAAAATTTCAACCCCTTTTTCACTGCCTTTATGGTTGAATTTACAAAAACCCTAGGACACATAATTGTTTATTTCTAATCGTTTACCTAAAAACAAAGTTTCAAGCTTCTAGCTCCATAAATGACGGACTTCCATACAAACTTTTAACCCCTTTTTCACCCCTTTAGGAGGCGAATTTTAAAAAATCCTTTCTTAGCAGATGCCTACGTCACTAAAACTATCTGTGTGCCAAATTTCAGCGAAATACGTTCAGTAGTTTCGGCTGTGCGTTTTTAGATCAGTCAGTCAGGTTTGCCTTTTATATATTTAGATCAGTCCGGTTTGCCTTTTATATATTTAGATTATGACACCAAAACAAAAAATACAAAGAGGAACAATACAAGAACGAAACAAAAAATAATGAAATCAAATATAAAAAAAATTAGGGTGTGTTAGTGTTATGAATCGTATGTAAAAAACTGTACCAGGAGAATGCAGCGCGGGTCATCTGAATTGGAGATCCTACCGAGCCCTATTATTTGTCCCTACACACTGCAGTCAAAGATCGTTAGTGTCTAAAATGTGGCAGTTTAGATTTTGACAGCACTCACCCAAAACAAAGATCTCATCGAAACCTATCATCTGTCCCTCCCTCCCTACACACTTGTATTCAATGACGGCCGGTTTCAGAAATACAGCCCTTTCGAAATTGAGAGCTGTCACCTGAAATTAAACTTTCGTCTAGATCAATCATTTGTCCCACACTTGTAGTAAAAGATCGCTAGTTTCCTAAATATGGCCGTTTTGATTGTGACAGCTGTCACGCATAATGATGATATCGTTGAAACCAATCATTTAATCCTATATACTCATAATCAAAGATCATTAGTATTCAAGGTATGGCCATTATGGTTTTGACAGCTGTCACCTGAAATTATGTATTTTTATAAATATTTATTTATTATTTATTTATGAAAACTTACATTAACGGCTTACGCTATACATGCTAGTCCTTAATCTAATATAGTAATAGCACAAAATAAATCTGAATCACTATGCAGCGACAATAGTTGTTTTAGTATAAATGGACTGTAGGTAGCGGTCTGCAGATGCTAGAAATGAATTTTCTGTGTCAGAAAATATGTCAACGTCCAATTGCTCCAAGACATTAAGCAATGTTAATGCCTCAGTAAAGGTGTGAGTAAAAATGCATTCGTACAACCCGTTATGGCGAAAAGCGGATGTCGTCGGGGACGCAGGCAGTGTTTTTGGATAAGGGGGATGAAAAAAGGAATCTGTACAAGAAAGGATGGATTGTAGAGAAGCCCACGAAGTAATCTATAAATGTATTTTAACAGTGACTGTTTTCTTCTTATTTCAGGTGAAACATAATCAACCATTCCCAGAATAAAAGTCGTGGGATACATCCCAGAATAAAAGTCGTGGGATACTGTTAATCACGTATCACTTGTAACATGTCATAAGCTATCTAAAACATATCACCTATCATCAGTCATTTATCTATTCTTTATGGCTGGGCATTCAATGTCACCCGAAAATAAAATATCCTTGAGATCTATAAATTTATCCTACATCATTTATCACCAGCCATCCACTATCACCTGTCACTTTTAATCTATCGCCTACCACTTAATATTAGCCATCTATTTATAACTAGCCATTAATCATCTATCACTTTTAACTTTTTATCAGCCATCCATTAACTATAACTTATCATGAGCCATCTATTCCATCTTTACAGCTGGGCATGAAACCAATAAAGGAGATGTTTCATCTCCGGCTATCTCTTTGTACATCAGCTAGAAAAGAAGACAAAAAATTTGTTAGTTTCACCAAGTAATTCTTTTCGTTTATTAACCTGCAGTTTTTAAGAGAAAATTAATTTTCATATCACTAAAATATACCCACTTCTGTGATGTAGCATGGAAACATTAATGTCTTAGCGGTCCAAGTAAAATTAAAATGAAAAATTCTTGATAATATATTGTCGGCCTTTTGAAACACAAATATTTCTCACCATATTTTGTGTTGCCGTTATGGCCAATTAAAGAAAAATATCAGGATGTTGCAAGTAATCTAAGCCGGATTAAACAAAAATCATAACTTAAAGGCGGTCTAGTAATTTACTTAACCCCTTACCGCATCGCGTCCCATATTTGAACACCAAAGCTTTTTATCAAAAATTTAAATTATTTTGTAGTTTGAGTGCTGGCAACATTAAAAACCATAGACAAGATGTATACTTTGACGTTTAGTACCGGTGAAATGTTGGCAGCATTGATAGAAAAAAAGTTATGTCAGTTTGAACTCGAACGTCCCCGAAAGGTGAGTTGCTCTGTATTTCATCATCATCATCATCATCATCATTCATTTATTCATTTAACAGTTATACTGTGTGCGGACCCATATTTCTCAGAATCCTATAAATATTTCAGCTCGCACTATTTTTTGGCTTTTAAAACCATTCAATGTGAAGCTAAAAGTTAAAGAAACTACTCCAAATCCTCATTGATTGCAAATTTACTCTACAATAATTGTTGTGTGCAAATTTAGGACCTCATGAAGAGTTGGCATAATTGTATGGTCTATATATGGGACAGAATGCAGATAAAGGTAAATTTTCTGTTTTCATGTATGACACGGCATGCAATAACATAAGCGTGGAGAAAACTTCATAGAAATATTATACTAAACTTCGCACATTACAATGGCATGATGTTTAAGGGTGCTGCAAGTTATCCTAAGTCATAGAGTACAAGAAATTTGCAACTTTGTTGAAAGGCTCGAAAATCTTTTTGTCATTCAAACTCATCATTCGGTGATTTGCCCCGACTGGGAATGAACCCGGAACCTTATGTACAGCAAGCTGCACTACCACTGCTCCAAACCAGCTGTTTTACACCATAAGCTTCTTTGGTTGCATGTCGTCCAATATTTGGTATGAAAATTTTTTTTCAACGGAATGCATAACGTACCACATATGAACATTTTTTTAAAATTCAATTAAAAATTCAAGAAAACAGCTAGAGTTTTTCACGTATTTTTTATGTGATCCTTAAACTCATAAATACAACATATTTTTTTCCCGCAAAGAAACAAAATTCCATGCAGTAAGGGTTAAAGTCAACTAACAACTGTACAAAGATATAGCCGGAGTCCGATAGTAAACTGAAACGTCTCCTTTAGTGAATACCCATACTTCAATACAGTTATTTCCAACGCAGCAGAAGTCTATATACTGATTAATATTTTTGGTGAGCCATATTTATACCCGATTTTTAAACGAGCGCACCTTGTCTTCTTTGGTACAGTTGATTTAAGATATAAAATAATTATTCCATGTCAAAAAATTTAGTTTTGGGTAGTAACAGTTTTGATCTCTCCCTAGAATAAAAATTAAACACATTAGCACAAACTTTTAAGCCAACAAACAATTTTTATTTTGTTTCATGAGTGTGGATATCCACAGAAAATAAAATTTGGCAAGTAAAATCAAATAAATACCTAAATGAAAGTTTGTTAAAGTTTGGGTTTTGAGAGTATATTTTTTTAGAATATTGCATTACTGCCAAGGCTGACAAAAAAGGTAATAAAGGAAGAACGTGACAATGTGGGCAGAGGCGAAGCCGTAATTAAAATGCATAAGACACACTAAAAAGAATGATATTAAGTACTCACAAGTTTTATAGGTTTAGAAAGGTGTTTTTTAATTTTCTTTACAATACTTTTGGACTAAGTTTGGGCTCCTCTCTTAACCACAAAATTTCATTAAAAACTTTAGGTACTAAGTGTCTATCAAGTATTCTTCCGTAATAATTGATTTCGTTAGTTCTAGTGTTATATCTATTTACTACTTGCTTTTTATGTTCATCTTTATAATAATGATCAATCGCTAATAAAAATTTACTTTCAAGTTTATTGGCAAAATTCTACAAATATGAAATAGTTCACTATAGTCAGTACAGCTTGTTTTATTTCTCTTATCAACCAAGTATTTTATTAACCTAGTTTGTAGATTTTTAACATTCTTAATGTAAGTACAGAAAGTACGACCATAGACACTTAGACCGTAGTTAATAAGCGAATCCGCCAGCGCATAATAAACTATTTTTAAAGTGTGTTTATCGACCGTTGATCTTAAATAATAAAACTTACCCAATATAGTCCTCAGCTTGTTACAAAGTTCCTCTATATGTAATTTGAAATTAAAGTTATTGTCCACCCATATAGTCCCAAATATTTACATTTCACATTATAATCCAGTTTTTTGCATCCAGAACCACTTTTTTCCAGATGTGAACAATCGTAGGTATGACCGACTATACCTATCTTAGCGTAATCTACTTATTTAGCTAGTCTGTTATAGGGGGAGAACATATGTAAGCACTGCGTTTTTTTCATGTTTAGAATAATGCCATAGTCATGCGCCCACTTTACGATCCTATCAAAGTTCGACTGAATACAGGAACGAGCCAATTCAATATCTTTAGACGCGTAAAGTAGGCACATGTCGTCAGCATACATAAGCAGCTCACAGTTTTGCACAACATTAATTACGCTATTTACGAGCATTATGTACCCGATCGGGCCAAAAACTGATCCGGTCGGGGCACCAAGCGTCACGCTCGCCTCTGCTCCCTCCGTCCCATCTATAACTGTACGTATAGTTCTATTAGTTAAATAGTATTTATACCACGCATTAGTTGGCCCACCTATTCCGCATTCGTCAATGGCTTGTAGAAGCACATCGTGTCCTAAAGTATCGAAAGCCTTCTTATAATCTATAAAAAGGACTATTATCTGCTTTCCACTATTCAAACTATTATTAACAAACTCCGAAAAGTTAGTTAAGGCGGTGTTCGTGTTACGCCCACGTCTGAACCTGTACTGACTATTTGTTAGGACACTATGTCTCTCCAAAAACCCACTATCTTGATTTACTACAACTTTTCTATGACTTTATTAATGACTGAAAATATGGCAATCTGCCTGTAATTTGTGTAATCATAATGACTGCCATTTTTATATATTGGTCGTACTACAGCTTTTTTTAAATAATCTGGGTGAACACCGGTCGATAAACTCAAATTAATGAAGTGCGCTAAGACAGGACTAATCTTGTCTACAATTAATTTTAAATCTTTTACACTTATGTTGTCTAAACCTGGAGATTTTTCTATGCTTAATCCTCTTATAATTTTTTTACCTCTTGTGGTCTCACCTTTACAAATCGAAAAGATTTTTTTTTTGCTATAATTTACGTATGAATTTCTATCCAGTAATTTTATACTACAAACATGTTTTATAGACAATATTTCCTTCGTAAATGTTCTAGCAAACTCACAGCATATGTTATACATAGTATCAGTTTTCCCTAAATATTTTCTTACTACATTATCTAAACTTGGTTTCGCACGCCCTATCCAGCTATTTATATGAATCAATATTTTTCTATAGTCTCCGTAATTTTTTTTTATTCTTTCCTACTATTATTTTTGGCCTCATTGATCAACTTGTTCACCTTGTTTCGAAACCTAGTATATTCTAGTCTTTTACACATACTATTAGGAGAAGCTTTCCACGCACGAAATAAGTTATCTCTCTGCAAAAGAGATACAGACTTCTTGTTACCCATGGCTGAGTTATACGTCTTTGTCTAATTGTAATTTCTATTCTACAATTTTTATAAATACCTTTAAATACATCGAACATTTGTTGATATAACAATAAAGGGCACATAATTCGTAATAACTGTGACCAGTCATAAGAGTTAAGACTGTCTTTTACTAGATTTTCATTTAATATTGTTTTTTTAACACATTGATTGCGATTTACTTCACCTGTACTGCTTGTAACTAAGTCCATCTTAACTCCAACGACGTGGTGATCTGATATATCGCACTCAAACACAAACGCCGACGCAGTTGCATTGTCCTAACCATTTCGTAGCAGTCTCGCTCGTACCCATAGGTGATCGATTAATGACTCATCTAGCCGTCCGTCGACTATCGCGTGTCGCGTGATCTCCGTACTTGGAATGGCAGCGCAAAGGATCGTTTCACACAAGGTGTTTTCATAGCTCGACGAGACTGCATTGCTTTTGTCACCGTACAAGACAATATTGATATCTCCAATAATAACGAAGTCGTAACGATGTGGGATATTTCATATAGTTATTCCTAATTGTTCTATAAAAAGTTTCTTGTTACTGCTGGGAGGTCGGTAAATTGCTAGAATATGTATGATTTATTCTGAAGGATTATTTTTCCATATATGTTTTCAAATGATGTTGTTTTTACAATATCAAACTCCAAGTTCAATATTTTCTTAAAATAAATAAGTACTCCCCACCTCTTTGTACTTCTCTTGTACTCGCGAAGCTGTCATATCCTTCTTACGTATACAAAGGTAGTTTCTCATGCTTTATATTGATTTCTGTTAAAATAACTATATCTATCACGCTGTAACTTTGGTTCAGTAGTACTGACAACTCATTAAAAAAAAATTCAAAAAGATCTTATGTTAAGATGCGCTTACAATATTAGCAGTAGGTTAGTACGTTCTACATGAAACCGAGATAATGGCGCCAAAAGTTTTAATCATGTGTTTACTTGTCGTGAGTTTATTTATTAGTAAAATATATTTTCGTTTTTTTTACGTGTAGCTAGAAGGACGTACTTTTAATCTGTTTCGTAAATAAGGTTGTATTTTGCTTTCTTATATTATAAAGTAAAACTCTTTGTGCCAAGTAGCAGTCCAATATATTAAAACATAATCGCTTAGAATAACCGCAGTATGTACTGACTTACTGCGGTTGCTCTAAGCGCTCTACTGAGTTGCTGTCAATATGAAAAGTATCCGTTACTAACTTTATCTGGGACTGGAAACAAATAAACAAGTTCTAGTTATATTTTCTTATTAAAAGTTTCCATCCTGAAAACTAAAATAGTAGGAATATTATTAAGATATATATAATTGAGATCTTCAATTTAAGATATATTGCCACCAAAAGCTGCTCAGCGGCAGGCATTGGATGAGACTCCTCAGGGTGTCAAGGGCGTAGGGGTTCAGACAAACACTAGAAGAAACTAGTAAATTGCGACAATGCACATTAAAAATACAAATGTAAGGTTAGGTGCTGACGCGCGAACACGTCTGAGCACGACGAGAATTCCAGGTAAACTGGAAATTTTGACACGAGTGACACCGGAAGACGGAGATAGAAGACATTTGAAGTAGGAATTCGGAATTTTGGGCCTGGACGATAGTGCCAAGATCACGAAAGGAGGCAGCATGCGTCGCATGCAGCCCCGCTCCGTGACAGTAACCCGGGGCTCCGACTGCCACCGGAAGCTGCTCAGCGGCAGGCAGTGTATGAGACTCCTCAGGGTGTCAAAAGCGTAGGGGTTCAGACAAACACTTACGTAGAAGAAACTAGTTTATTACGACAATGCACATTAAAAATACAAATGTTAGGTGTTGATTGTGCTGGCGCGCGGGCACGTCCGAGCATGACTAGAATTCCAGGTAAACTGGAAATTTTGACACGAGTGACACCGAAAGACAGAGATTGAAGACATTTGAAGTAGGAATCTGGAATTTTGGGTCTGGACGATAGAGCCAAGATCACGAAAGGAGGCAGCATGCGATGCATGCAGCCCCGCTCCGTGACAGTAACCCGGGGCTCTGACTGCAACCGGAAGCTGCTCAGCGGCAGGCAGTGGATGAGACTCCTCAGGGTGTCAAGGGCGTAGGCGTTCAGACAAACACTTACGTAGAAGAAACTAGTTTATTGTGACAATGCACATAAAAAATGCAAATGTTAGGTGGTGATCGTGCTGGCGCGTGGGCACGTCTTAGCACGACGAGAATTCCAGGTACTGACAATTTTGACACGAGTGACACCGAAAGACAGAGATAGAAGACATTTGAAATAGGAATTTGGAACTTTGGGCCAGGACGATAGAGCCAGAATCACAAAAGGAAGCAGCATGCGAGGCATGCAGCCCCGTTTCGTGACATCATGGCATGCAAAATCGAGATCAATGAGTTACTTGCTACTAAAAACTGTTACAAATGAATATGATTCATTTTCATATTCTAATCTTTTCTTTGAAAAGGTTTAGTTACAGCCTTCATGAATATTAATTTAAGATGGCACGCAAAATCGAGCTCGTGATACAATACTACGTAATCATATTTACTATTAAAATTAAAACATACACTGATGAACACAATTAAAAAACTTATTCTAATTCGCCAACATCATAAGAAATTACCAGGTTGAGGTAAAAGTTACTGCTGATATAGTGACACAGTAGTATCACAGAGCTGCTCTACTAACCTTCTTTAGGAAAATATCTAACAAAACTCGCACACATATCGTTTCTAAAATAAATATAAACAAACTTGAAGAAGATTTATGCGACATTGACTATGGCCCAGTTTACAATTATGCTGACGCTGATAGTGGCATGTTGTACTTGATACAAAACGTTCAACAAGCAATTTAAAAAAATATTTTACGCATACGTGTAAGTAATAAAAACTACAATATCAAGCCTTGGATTACGACTGGACTAATTCGTTGTATGAGGCATAGGGACAAACTACATATGAAGGCTAAATCATACCCAGATAACCTAGTACTACAAACGTCATACAAAAGATATCGTAATTTTTGTAATAACCTACTTAAAAAAGTGAAAATTAGTTACGATAAAAAGGAACTGGAAAAAGCAGGAAGTAATGGTAAACTGGTTTGGAAGTGCATAAATAATGTGACGTACACAGCAAAACAGCATGAATCATCTTCAAGTTTGTTACAAGCAAGTTCATCACAGTCTACGTCAATTAACAGCGCAAATGTTTTTTTCGTAAATATAGGATAAATTCAAGCAGAAAAAGTAAGAAGTAATTTTTTTCAATCACCCCCTAGCACTTATTCAACTCACAGCAGTTCTTTGAAATCATTTGTGCTAGATTATAAATAAGAGACTGGTAAATTTTTTGGAAAAGCAGTCCATTCTATCAGAAAATCAGTTTGGTTTCTAGTCGAAGTTATCAACTGCTGACGCTGTACATGAACTCACAGACTACTTAGTTCAAGAACTTGACAAGGGTAATCAGACCATAGGAATTTTTCTGGACCTTGCTAAAGCTTTTGACACGGTTTCTGTTCCCATTCTCCTGCACAAGATTGAAGCCTTAGGTATTAGAGGCACCCAGCTCAAATTATTTGCAGATTATCTAGATGAACGTACGCAATGTGTAAAAATAGGCGATGTTATCAGCTCTGATTTAAAAAACACTACTTTTGGAGTTCCTCAAGGAAGTATTTTGGGCCCCACCCTATTTTTGATTTACATAAATGACCTCTGTAATCTAAAATTAGAGGGAGGTAAAATCATATCCTATGCTGATGATACTGCTCTACTTTTCTCTGCAAAAACAACAGTGGAGGTGTATGATAATGCACAACGTGGTTTTGATGAAGTAACTAACTGGCTTCAACATCATTTACTCACACTTGATTCGGAAAAAACTAACTTTCTTCATTTTTCTATGCGCAAATCAAGTTTGGCTCCAACAAACCCTAAATTATATGCACACAAATGTAACGATCGTATGAGTCACCTATGTAATGTCCCGAAATAGCTATTACTAACAAAATAAAATATCTAGGTATCTTTCTTGACGACACACTGTCCTTTAAATTTAAAAAAATACGATGCATTGCTGATTCCAAGCTTATTAAGCAAGTTTACTTAGCATTATGTCAATCAGTACTGACTTACTGCATTACATCTTGGGGTGGTTTGTCTAAAACAACACTACTTAACATCGAAAGAGCCCAGAGAGCTGTCCTAAAGGTAGCAACTTTCCGTCCTTTCCTCTTCCCAACAGATCTTCTTTATAAGTCATGCGAAGTACTAAAAGTACGACAACTATTTATAATCTTCTTCTTCTTCTTCTTTTCGAGTCAATGGCAAAACTGACTATAAAAGCTTAGCCCAAAAAGTAGCCACATCAATAGCCTTTTGGTTGCCTTCAAAAAGGCCCCTCCGAGTGCACGAAACTGGAGAAGTAGGGCACGACAGCAAGTGTGTCATGGTTTGCAAAATACCGCATTCACACTCGTCGCTATCAGAGAAGCCCCACCTCTTCATGAGTTCCCCGCACCTGCAAACGCCCGACCGCAGTCTGTTTAGTGACTTCCATATGGACCATGAATGTTGTCAGGAGGGTACCTTTTTGACCACAGTTCTACCCTAGCCTTGGATGGATCTAAATCGAGCGGCATGGTGTCTTTGATAAAACTGTGATGGCTCTTAAGGCGTGAGGGTGGTGGGTTATAGCCGTAATAAAGTAGGCGTCTGCTGTCTAATTCCTGTTTTTGCTTCTCATTAGCACAGGCTACCCGACGCCTGACGTCCGGAGGGGCTATGCCAGCAAAGGAGTATTTATAATGAGCACGGTTTTAAAGCAGCACTTCTCCCTTCCTTACAGTATATATACTAACAAAAGACGGAAAGATATCGTTTGTCCTCAAAATACACAAATGTAACATGCCTATTCCGGTAGATTTTTTATTTTCTTAGGCTCGTTTCTATACAATAGACTAAACGCAAGGCTAGACCTATATCCGCTTAGTTACATCAAGTGTAAAAAAAAAACCTGCAATAAGGCCTCCAATATATGTCCTACGAAGATACAGAAGTTATTGATCGTTTTAAAGTAAAATTAGTTATTATTACAACTAGCCTATAATAAACTTTTACACTCTTACTTTTACACCTAAATAGATTTCGCATGTGATTATTTAAGATAGTTTTTATAGTTTTAAGTTGGTTTATTTTGCCTGAAACACAGGGAATCCTAGTTCAGGTTTATGTAATTTTTTGTTCTAATTATAAATTTATTCCTAAGTCATCATTGTTAAAATGTCTTGAATAAATTATTATTTATTTATTTATAGGTAATAGGTTCTTCACACGACATACTCAAGAAACTATTTTCACTGTCATCTGGTTCACTATAATATATTTTATAGTCTTCCATCCATGCTGGGGTTTTAATCATTCTTTTCGGTCTTTCTTCACATGTTCTTTCATTTTCTGGAATAATCTCTTGCTCATTTGTTTCTATTGATAATATTTCTTCTTCTGTCACATCTGGTATTTCTTCATTTTCTTCTTCATTAGAGCAATGTATAGATGGTTGATATGATGTACTTTCATTGAGCTCCTCTGGGTTAGAGTTATTTTCTTGATTCACCTCTTCTATTCTTTCCTCATTATTTTCTTCAAAATTAAATGTTAATACTTCCGTGTTTTTCTTCTTTTACTCTCAAATTTCTCAATATTTTCTATGATGAATGTCACAACTTCTTTTGGTTTCTACGTCATTTTTCTCAGGTATATAAACTTTATATCCTTTCACGTTTACACTTTCTCCATATTTGTCCTAGAGCTTTTATCACTGAGCCGTCCCCAATAATGACATCTTTAGGCATTTGAAAATTGGTATAAGGTGAAAAAAGGTCTTTACATTTGCACATGTGCTCAGAGGCACCGCTGTCTAAATACCAATTATGACCACACTCAGAGTCAGCTGTTAATGCACTTATCGATACTGATGTCATGAAGGCATTCAGTCTATTTTCACTTTTGTTCTGGAGTAATTTTTCTTTATTGAACCAACAATTTTCAATTTTATGTCCACGTTTATTGTCCACTTTTCTCCGATAGATGAGATAATTTTGGTCATTACCATACTGTCTGGCATGGTGTATACTGTGGTTAGCTTTTCCCACATTTCCTTCGCTGAGTCGCAATTTTGTATATGAATCATGACTGAAGGTGCCATGTGCGTTACTAGCACGCCTTGTGCCTTGGCATCGGTTTCCAGCCATTTTTCTTCTTCCTTTTCCAGACGTGTGTACGAACCGTCAACTACTCCATATACGTTCATAGCCTTTAAAATGACTTTCATTTGAAATTTCCATATAGACCAGTTTCCGATTCCCTTCAATCGAATGGATGTAGCGTGGCTTACGCCGCCGCCGAAATTTCCATCCTCCATCTTGTGCCTTTTTCACTTTCTTTGCTTGACCGCAAAAAATCACTTGACCGTGATATACCTTTTACAAGGTACTTGCCTCGATACCTCCACGGTTAGAGCTGGGCCATAACCTGTTACAGGAGGATTTATAACTAACCTTAGGGAAAGAGGCAGTTTTATTGGAACTTCTTTATTAAAAGCTTGCACATGAGAATCGCTATTACACCGGCTGGCACAGACAATAGTATAAAGCAAAACAGTGTTACCTCTTTAGATATTTAAACTACTAACTAGTAATAACAAAAAATACTGTTTTGAGACTTTAAAAATTCATATTTGCGCTGATAAACTGTTGCAAGGTAAATCAGAATACATGGAAATTAACAATCAAGAACTGCTTTATATTTTAAGAAGTTCAATCTCAACTTTTGAAAACAAAAATCTATTATTTTTAATTTTTTGAGTGATATTTTAACACCCGGTGATATTCAAGAATTGTTCCCCAGGTACGTTGCATGCCTCATCATCAAGAAGCAAAGCAATTAATAAAATTTGACGTGTTTTTTATGATTTATTGTTTATTGATAAACAAAATTCATTATAGGTACAACATGTTACAAAATAATCGAACAAATATAAGATTTTATTTATTATTTCATCGATTCAGTTCTGACTTTACATTTTTTTCACTCACATGGAATAACAATAATTTAAAAATATGGACTGGCTGTTGAACTTTGCCTCATTTATACGTTTCTAAATATTATGGCCCAAGTTTTTGTCACTATCTTTTTACTGAAATAAACTATCTATACTCACAAACATGAAAAAGACTTAAAACCAATATGTTGTTCATTCTCACTACTTATTGATCAGCCCTCTTAACATCATATGTCTCTCTGTCCATCTATATTTGCGATCCGTCTGGCTGTACGGGAACAACAGGTCGATACAGGTTTTTGTTGGTATTCTTCTAAAAACTCATCATCAACCAACTTTATTTGGGCCTAATTGCGAGCCACCTACTTTTTAACCGACTTCAAAAAGGCGGAGGTTCTCTATTCGATCGTATTAATTATTATTATTTTTTAAATGAATGAATCATTCTTACCTACCAAGTGACATCTGTCCACATCTGAAACTTTTTTAAACAAATTCCAACCCAAGGGCATCACATAAACTCTCTCAATAATTCCCGGCACAAAACTTTGATGCTGACCGTAAATGGCTCGAAATATCTATCGCGAGGGAGCGCAGGGCAGGCGTGTAAATTATTGGCTTCCCGCATGTCGTCAATAAGAACGCAGCAAATAACCGGCAGCATCAGATGTACTATTTTCCTATTATTGTACAATAGTACAGGTTCCGTTGTTTTGTTTGATTTTCTTTTAAAACGAATGCAAGCTGTTTTTCTCTTTCATGTTTAGATTCAGATATCTTCATCATAATGTTATTTCATCATAATGTTCTTTGGGACAAGTTGTTCAGTTTTATGGGCAGATTCTGCAGATTCACATCCCACAATACTGATGTGGTTGTACCTTTTTAGTTTCCTTTGTGTTCAAATATCGTACATTACAGCCACCCTACTTCATATGTCAAACAGTTCGGCCTTTTAATAGAAAAATTAAAGGAATAATGGATACCCATAGAAGAATATTCTGCAAATAGCATAACTATCAATTTTGCAGCCATTTACTCTACAATATTTCACTGTTTTTGCAGAAAAAATACGCGATTTTATACAACATTTAGCATGACATAAAAATGTGTCAAAGACGGGGATACCAGTAATGTATTAAAAAATATTACCAAAAAGGTTGATGACCAATGAAGAAGTACATAACCTGCTTGACCTTAAACAACACAATTACTCGTAGATCAAAAACATTTTTGAGAGTTTCCTAGATAAATCACAGAACCAAAAGCACCCGAAAAATATTAAATTTTTAAGATTTAGCTCTAAAAAGGTTTAAGGTTTCTATACGAAAACCAAGCATAATGTCAAAAGATTTTTTCCTACCAACCCGCAATTTCGTTTTGCTATGGCAACTGTGTGAGCGTGACACAACCGCGACTAATTGACCTCACGCTCGGCACAGTTTCTCTTCTTCGCAAATCACAGGAATTTATACCGTATTACAATATAGATTTTTGCATTAAACACTCCTTACTAAAGCGAAGCGAAGTAAAACCTCCTTGGTCATGAGCCATCATAGTCATGATCCGCCTAGCAACGAGAAAAACGTTTTATTACAACATTACATGACCTTTTTTTCGTAAGCAAACCACGATTAATTGACATCGTTGGCCATGATTTCGCCCAGCATTGTTCGTACCATGGTCAAAGTTTTCAATTTTTTGTAATGGTAACAATAAGTCCATAGACAAAATCGATAGAGTGGCCCTCTAGCGGCGGACGCGGACACAACGCAGTCGCGAATTGCAGGCGAGTTGCAAGTCAGTTTACCTGTCAGTCAGTCAGAAAGTGTTCAAAATTCAAGATGGCTATGCATCACGATGGTGGTGCGCTGAAGTGTTGTCGTTAAATTAATTATTTTGTGTGAAAATTGTGTGTTTCCACGATGGCTGACTTAAGTGTTGATATATCAAAGTTGCCGGACGAGATAAGAGATAAATTGGCGGAGTTAGATTTGGAATTATCCGAAGGTAAGTAGCCCCATAACATGCTATACTTGTAAATCAATAATTTGCTATTTTCGATGAATAAGTTCGAAATATTTGTTTACACAAGTATCCAGGATGAAGATATTAATTGTTTTTATACATATAAGAGGATTAGTAAGAAAATTAGCTGCGTTTGTCGGTTGAGTTGACCATAGACAGCTGATGTTTTCGGTAAATATCTGAATGTGGTAGGTGCGGAGAGTACAGCTTCTGAGTTTCGAGTCTAGAGAAGTCTTGTTGTGATTATAGTCGCGCTCGACTGGCTGTCCGGTCCGCTGCCCCTCGGCTGGGCTGCTCTGCTTAGGAATGCGAGCCTCATACAATATGGCTCTGTTGCGTTTGCTGCTACTTTGTCTGTCTCTTATCGACAACTGTTACACTAACTTGCGTCAATGTATGATCTATTTTGCGCTTGTCAGCTGTTGAGCAACATCAGTAATAGCCCACTATACACCAGTTACAGTAGGTACAACACATCGCGAGCGACATTAATTGTGGAGGACTTAGTCATATCCCTTGCAAATTATCTCCAGACCAGCTTTATTTGTCCTCGTCTGACGAGACAAAACAATACAAGTCTGACAATTATTATCGCTCTAACTTATTGTGTATTGTATTTTTTCTCTCTCAACCTCCTGAGGCCCAAAGTCATACAGGTATGACATCAAAAATTTTGGACATCTAAATATCTGTATTTAAAGTTTTATTTATGATACTGTTACAAATACAAAGCATTATTATTTATAAAGCGGAAATTTAAGTCTTTTTGATGTCTTCGGAATGTAAAATTGAAATAATAAAAATAGCAATCAGGACAGGAATAGGAATGGAATCAGGTTCAGGAATTACTCTTTTACTTTTTCTTTTACCTTTGACTTATTCCTACTAACCTTAGCACTAGGTACATGCAGGGTTCTATAATCCTGTAAATATAGTACCTGCACTCCTATTAAATAATTTAATTTCTTTATGTTTTTGACTATAATTCAATCTTTACCATCATAATATCCTAAGTTTTATATTAAATTTCCCCCGAAGAAGACCAATTTCCAAGAATCTTATCAGTTCTGTGTATTGGCTCTTATCTACAAGTGGGTGTATGTACTGTATATACAGTCAGGTATGTGTCTTGGGCTCCTATTGTCTCCTATGTACGTAGCAAACGACTTCTTTGTGTCACCTGTAGAATATGCGAGGCTAAGCTATGCGAATGTGTATTTTTCTGACCACTGTTTATGATCTCCCTGACTACACTGCTTGAGCGAAATTTTAATTTTAATTGACATCGATATTTGGTATTTCAAAAAGTTTAATCAACAAATTTTTGATAATTTTTTTTTACACTTTGGTATTGACTGAAATGTAAACAGCATCAGATTAGACCAATTCATAAAAATAAACATGTAAGTTGTTGCTCAATTTTGTGTATGTTTGTTGTGTATTAATTATTAATCAATAAGAGACACACAAAGCATCTAGTACAAAGCTCTATTATTAAAGGAAGAAAGCCCATCCTAATGATCTACAGAACAAACTGTATAAGCTCTTAACAAGATTAAAAAAATAAAAATAATGTTTGCAGAGAGAATAAGCACTTTGGAGTAGTTGAAGAAGCATAGACTCCACCTACAGAAAACTAATAACCTGAATCCTTGTGAAGATGATAGATATTTTCTGTTTACTACTCATAAGTATTGATTTTTCATTAAACTCTAAAATATGTTTACAATTTTACATTTTATTATGTAGATTAGATTAGATTTTAGTTAGTACATTTAGGAAATTATAATGAGTAGGACAAATCGTAGTAAAAGTTGAAAGTTACAGAAAGTACCTAGGCAACTTTAGAACAATAATTGAAGTTGCAAATTGTATGAAAAAGAATAACATAGTCGGCAGGAGTAAATGGGCGTCGATCGCGCCCGCGCCTGCGCCGACGACGGGAAAGCATGACGCATCAGCAAACCCGTTTGTAGCGAATGACGGCGCTCGAGCTCGGCCGCCCGCGCCGCGCGCTGAGTAAGCTAGTGTGCGCTCGCGCATCATCGCCTCGGACCGGAGATATCACACGCGAGATCCATGAACTAATGCTCGTTCTGATGAATAACAACGTGTACTGTTAGATTACGCTAAGGAGGCGCGTCTGCAACGCCTCTGGTCGAAAATAACTATCAGACTTCTCTCACAGTACGTCGGGTTATAGACAAATGTGTACCGAAATTTCAGCTTCGAGTTGCTCCTAGCGTTTAGTACTAACCTTAATAAATGATGCCAATGTAAAGTGTTGATTGCTACAGCCAGACCCGAAATAAAAACTGGCACAAAGTTCAATGAAAACGAATGTTATAATTTCTTCACGACGCGGCATACTGCATTGTGAATGAATTTAGCTTGTAAATTTTATAACCAACCCAACCAAATAAAATTTGATTTTTAGGGTTCCGTACCTCAAAAGAAAAAAACGGAACCCTTATAGGATCACTTTGTTGTCCGTCTGTCTGTCTGTCTGTCTGTCTGTCTGTCTGTCAAGACCCTTTATCTCACGAACGGGTAAAGGTATCAGGTTGAAATTAATACCATATATTAGGATCCATGAACCACACAAGATCTGAGAATTTAATTTTTTTACAACGACGCAATCAAAAGATATGGCATTTTATGTCCTCATCTCCATACATTTATTCAAAAATGAAAAACCTACAGGGTACTTCCCGTTGACCTAAAATTATGAAATTTGGCAAGAAGCTAGGTCTCACAGTACAAATAATGGGAAAAGTCTGAAATCATTAAATATTACAACTTTTCTCACAACTAATGGTAACCAATTGTGGTGAGCTCCCGTTTCAAGAACATTCATATAAGAGAGGGGTCAAGTTGGATGGTTACTGAGGTGATTTTTGTTTTAGTTCTATTTAAAAACGGGAACACTTACAAATCTGAAAGTTGGTATGTTTATAGGGCATAGGCTATAAAATAACAAAAAATAATAAAATTTGGTCAAGCGCGTGTCGGACTCAAAAAATCTAGCACATTAACTTACTGAAATTTCAACTAATACAATTATGTTTATGTGGTGGTACGGAACCCTCAGTGCGCGAGTCCGACTCGCACTTGGCCGGTTTTTTTATACATAATAACGGCGATACACCTTCACTCTTCAGTAATTTTACGCTTGACTATCCTAGCCAATACCGTCTAATACACCTACATTCGCATTTTTCCTATAACTGGAATATATTTTATACTTCACCTGTTAAGAAAGTACCTAAGTCGTTTTTTTTATGAACAAGAATGTAGGTACCTACGTCATTGCAATCGTACAAATATGCGGGATGGAATATTGTATGAAAATCCGTTTCTAACGTGCTGTTTTTTTTTTAATTTAGGTAAATATCGGTCGATGGCCTTCTTTTAATTGGCCTTTTTTTCTTCTCTTTTTTTTCTAAACTGAATAGTTTGCGCGAGAGACACTTCCAAAGTGGTAAAATGTGTGTCCCCCCCCCCGTAACTTCTAAAATAAGAGAATGATAAATCTAAAAAAATACATGATGTTCATTACCTAAACTTGTACTTATATACGTACACGTTTGTACGGAACCCTCAGTGCGCGAGTCCGACTCGCACTTGGCCGGTTTTTTTATATGTTATGATAACACAATTATATGTTATGCTTATAGATTTTTTTAAATTGAAATTTAATTATAGAATTTTAAATTAAAAAGAAAATAACGATTGTTTTCAACTGCAATAAATATGCATATATGGAATAAACTATATTATGAACAAGCGATATGAGGTTTAATGCTAGTGTCATCACTATTGTCTAATCATAATTAAATTATAATTAAATCACTCACTCACTTTTAATGTCATGATGCCAAAAGCCATAAAGTTTTTATTTCTAAGTCCGCGAAATGCTACTGGCCACTTGCACTTTTCAATGCGTCATGTTTTGAGATGGAGCTCCACAGTCACAGTGTTTTAGCGACTGGTCTGCACCATCTCGCCAAGTTTTCTCTGCAGCGGCCTATAGCGTGTTAAGGATAAGTTTGGATATGACGGTTATTTTATGCGTATGGGTGACGAGCGGAGAGCCAATATACGATTCGCTCGCCTCTCCCCACATACCGCGCTCACCCCCGCGACTAATTTTTTGCCTTGTGCGCATTAACGGTCATAGCCACAGTTATTTTGTACGCCGTATACTTGACTTTGCAGACGGTTCAGTAACTTCCAGGTTAGCCAGGTGGCCGAGTTTTTGCGGGTGGAAAGTTACAGATGGTACTGGATTTTACGACCCACAGTTGCTCTCTTGCCGAGTTTGGGTTATGGTCAGTTATGGGAGCTCTAGATCTTAGGAAGCTTTTACGACGTTTTAATTTCGGGCATTGTGTAGTTGTGCGATGTATGTCGGGGATCTGCTTCTTGTTTTTGTTACCGTCAATTTGCGGAAATCAGAAAGGCCAAAAACTAAAGAAATAAAAAACAAAATGTGTGACGGCATTCTAAAATTCACCTAGTTTCGGTTAGGTTAGACAAGGTTAGTGTTTCGTTTACTGTTTTCCGCGATTTAATAGTCTCCTATCTGTTGATGTGAAGATTTGACTATTATAAGTAAGGAGCGAAATTCGACTATTCTTAAGTAAAATTTCGCACCTAAGCGTATCGAATCAGATAATCTGCAGATTACTTTGTTAATGTGCACATTAACGTATTCCGCACTATAACGAAAACATTTACATCCACTGCACAAGCTTCTGGTCGCAGCGCTCGTGGCTCGTGGCTGAGTGGCGGTTGCTCTATCTTTCCCGTCACGACACGAAAGTTAAGCAACGTGGGCAGTGGTCAGAACACGGATTGGTGACCGCTAGTAGCACAACGACTAGAGCGTTTCCGTGCTACGGGAGGAACGGTAAGCCGTTGGTCCCGGCTACATAATCAAATCAAATCAAAATCGTTTATTCATTGTTGGATATTAAAATCTCTTAATGACGTCAGCTAAACTACATCGCTTCACAAACAATGTGGCGCCATTGTGGGAAAAAAAAGAAGCGACAATAAAAACCCACGCGCTCTTTTAAATATGTTTGAATGTACAAGGTTGATATACAACATACATAGGTCAGTTTTAATTTTGAATTAGCCTGTTTGAACCGTAGTCTAATCCCATGGATTTTTCTCTTCTAGATAATCTGATATTTTATAATAACCCTTCTTACATAATTTCTGCTTGATTACAGTTTTAAATTTATCTAACGGTAAACTAAACTTTCAATATCAGTGGGTACCTTATTATAGAAGCGTATACATTGACCTTTATATGTTTTACTAATTTTGTGAATACGGCTGACATGAGAAGCAAGTTGATTCCTGTTTCTTATGTTGACACTGTGCCTGTCACAATTTTTATCAAAAATATGTATATGTATGGTTTTATAAGCCATCAATATTAGCAGTCGTTAAGCTAATTCAGAGGCCATTTGGCGGCATGAAATCTCTGTTAACCAGAGGTTGGCCACGATGTAGGCAAAGCCTTATCTAGGATTGGGTCTGGTTAGTCCTTGGGTTGCGCAAGTCAGATGGCAGTCGCTCTGTGTAAAAACCAGTGCCCTCGTCAAATCCCCTAAGTAAGATAGCTGACTCCGTAAAAACGATGGTTAAAGCCGTGATCATATCTTCATTAATTCAGAAACTAATTCGCCATACATACATAACATCACGCCTCTTTCCCGTCGGGGTAGGCAGAGACCACAGTCCTCCACCTGCTACGATCTTGACATACTTCCCTTGCTTCTTGTACTTTCATCAATCCTTTCATACATGCTCGTCGGTTTAGGGTACTTTTAACCTGGCCTTTATTCAGAACGTCCTGAATTTGGTCCTGGTACGTTCGCCTAGGCCTTCCCCTTCCAACGTTTCCATTCACTCTTGCCTGGTAGATCTCTTTCGTCAGTCTTCGTTCATTGATCCTCTCTACATGACCAAACCATCTCAGCATCCCTTTCTCGATTTTGGTCACTACGTCTTCTTTTACGCCACACCGTTCTCTTATCACACTATTTCTAATCCTGTCACTCAATTTAACACCAATCATACTCCTTAGCGCTCTCATTTCCACTGCATTAATTCTACTTTCATGCTTCTTCTGCCATACCCAGCTTTCACTGCCATACATCAGTGTTGGTACTAAAACACCCCTATGAACAGCCAAACGAGCCTTGTGAGACACCTTCTGACTCCTTATAAAGGCGTGCAGGGCACCATTCACCATGTTTCCAGCATTCGCTCTTGTCTCAATATCACTTTCACACTTTCCATCTCTCGTAAACTTTGAGTCCAGATACACAAACTCCTTCACTTGTTCGACTTGTTCACCACCTATTAAAATAGTACACTCTGTGATACATTCTTCTCTTTCAAGTACCATTACTTTCGTCTTGCTTACATTTACTTTCATTCCTTTCCTGTCCAAAGCCACATTCATCATTGTTACCATCTCCTGCAACTCGTCAGCAGATGACGCAAGTACAACTTGGTCATCAGCGTAGAGAAGACATTTGATGAGTAACTCATTCATTCTCAGTCCACACATACTCTCTTTCAGATCAATCAAACAATTATCCATGAACAGGTTAAACAGCCAAGGTGACGCTACACATCCCTGCCTAACACCTTTTTCGATGCTAAACCATTCAGTATGCGCCCCGTTTATTCTGACACAAGCACTGGAATCCTCATAGAGAGATTTCAGTGCTTGAATCAGATGCCCGTTTACCCCATACAAAGACAATGCTGACCACAATTCATTCCTCACCACTCGGTCATAGGCCTTTTACAAATCCACGAACGCGCAGTAGACTTTTTGGATTTTAGCCAAAAACTTTTCAGCTATGCACCGCAAAGAAAAGACCTGATCTGTACATCCCATTCCCTTTCTAAATCCCGCTTGTACATCCCATATTTTTTCGTCAGTATCTTTCATCACTCTTTCAATCAAAACCTTTGCATACAGTTTGGCGACGACACTAAGAAGGCTTATCCCGCGGTAATTTTTGCAGTCCTGTTGTGACCCTTTTCCCTTGTACAGCGGCACAATCACAGCCTTGCACCAGTCACCTGGTACTTGGCTGTTCGTCCAACACAGGTTGAAAAGGCGGTACAACTGACTAGCCACAATGCCTCGCCCAGCCTTCAACATCTCGACCGGGCTGTTCGTCCAACACAGGTTGAAAAGGCGGTACAACTGACTAGCCACAATGCCTCGCCCAGCCTTCAACATCTCGACCGACACTCTATCATACCCAGTAGGCGGGCCGTGGAACTAGATATTTACCACTTAACTTATGAAATTATTAGAATGACTTCGTGTTTTAATATATCGTCAGGGACGTGTTTAAAGACATATCTGTATAATTTAAGAACTTTTTTTAACTTGCGCTAGGTATACATTTAGGTATTTCCTTTTACTCTCGATAAATAAATTAATGTAGAATTTAAGTTCGATATTCTGGTTCGAACTGTCATCAAACATTGGTAGATATATATTGTTAAGTTTTAAGAAACTTAAGGTACATGCGAAAGGGTCAAATAAAAATTTGTCCTTCATTTGGCCATTATAGTTTTAGAGGACCTGAAATTCATAAAATGAGCTTAAATGCATTACATAAGAATACATATAAAAGATAAGAAAGCCAGGAGATAAGCTAACTAAGTCAGTCACGTTTATGACCGCAGTGAACGTAATACAAAATTTAAGTCTCTAAAATTACGTCTCCTTCATTAACACAATGCCTTAAGCTGTGTCTCAATTTATTAGAAATGGCCGCGACAGGCTTGATATATTTTTGAAAAAAAAAAATTGCCGTGTAATATGCATACCTACGCAGAGGGCGGTGCGGCTGGCTGGTCAGTAGCACGCAAGCTGTGCCGGCCGCGTTCCCCTCACGCGCTCTCGTACTAATTTGATATTGCTTCTACTTCCTGCATTATTACAACGAATAAAAATTAGATTAGAAATTATTGCTTACAGCTGATATTACTTAGCATAGTTTTAAAAGGCACTTATTAAATAATATTTTTAAAGGTACTTTGAGTCCTCCTTTTGGTTTCATCGCCTCTGGTTGGTTTTCGATTTCACGCCCACGTACCTGTTGCAATTAATTTTTGACAACCTACTTCAATATTTGAATTAATTTGAAATCGTTAAAACAGTTGAGTTCAGGAATGATGCCTGGGTAAAAAACTAAATAAAATACTGTAAAGATTATAGTTATCACATTCAATAAAGAGAAGTTCATTTGACAAAGTTGTCTCTCTTCTCGTGTATTTTTAGGGTTCCGATGCCAAAATGGTAAAAAAAGGAACCCTTATTGTGCGACTTTGTCTGTCTGTCCGTCTGTCTGTCTGTCACACCTCTATATCTCAGCAGCCACTCATGCTATCGACTTGAAATTTGGAACAAATGAAGAATTTGGTTGCCTAACTTAATTGCACATGAAAGAATTAAAAAAAATATATGATTATTACTGTAAGAAGCCCAAATAGGGGGGGCAAAATTTCAAATTGTCATTACTAGGTCGAGTGGGATATCATATGAGCCCTCTCATTAACTTGTACATTCTAAAATATATTTTTGTATTTTTTTACAACTCTTAGTTTTCAAGTTGTGATGAAAAATTACAAAAATAATAGGCAACAAATTAAATGATTCCCAAAATATTTTTTTATACACCAATACACTTCAGACAAAATGTACTGGAAGAATGTACACCAAATTGGCTGAACGTACACCAAATTTGGGTAAAGTGCCAAAAGCGAATTTGGTGAACATTCATCCATTTTGGTATACAAAATTTGGTGGATATTATTTTGTAAAAATTTACTCAAATTTGGTGGCACGTTAATACACAGCCAAAATAATACCATTCCCCCCCCCCCCCCCTTATCACCGAAGTTTGTGAATGGAAAAATCTGAATTAATTGCAGTCGTTAGAAATTTACGTAAATATTACAGCAAAAATAAAACGATCTTTCTAAGTTGCACAGTTTTTTAGAAATATGCAAAAAACCTTTACAAATTTAGTTTTGCGGTCCTAAAAATTAACTTTACTGCTTCCAAAAATACTATAGATATATCAGAACCCTCGACGCGAGAGTCTGACTCGCACTTGACCGGTTTTTTTTTGTACACGCGCTGTGGTTATCTGCTCTCTGCCACAATAATTTATTCAATTACCAGTAAAAAGCGCGCCACTTTTTATACTACTAACGTCGTGCTATTACTTGGCGGAAAATTTTCAATGCATACGCAAGTTGGGGCCTATTTAAAACCGACATTAGGAATCTCAACTCCATGCTTTCATCTGGTAAGCAGGTGGAAAATTCCCAATATCGAGCAGTGGCTGATAAAAAACTGTTTTACTGGGTCTTTATACACTGATATAACCCCGCTGAAGTCGATTCTGCTCGGTGACATCCCTTTTCCCCACCCACTCCCACCGCGACCCCAGAAAACGTGTCCCTAATCGTGGTTTATTTAATTTCCTAGGGAGGGAGTGGGGAAGGGAATGTGACTGGGCAGAATCATCTTCAACGGGGTCATATGAGTCTAAAAAAGAGAAAGAGTCTTATCAGTCGCTGCTCACCTAGAGAACGTTTAACAAGTTTCGCATGGGTTAGTTTCACTTTGCCACTGTCGTAAAATAATACCTAGAAAAAAACCGGCCAAGTGCGAGTCGGACTCGCTCAAAGAGGGTTCCGTACCACCACATAATCATAATTGTATTAGTTGAAATTTCAGTAAGTTAATGTGCTAGATTTGTTTAGTCCGACACGCGCTTGACTATATTTTATTATTTGTTGTTATTTTATAGCTTATGCACTATAAACATACCAATTTTCAAGTTTGCATGTGTTCCCGTTTTTAAAATAGAACTAAAACAAAAATCGCCTGAGCGACCATCCAACTTGACCCCTCTCTTATATGAATGTTCTTGAAACGGGAGCTCACCACAATTGGTTACCATTAGTTGTGAGAAAAGTTGTAATATTTAATGATTTCAGACTTTTCTCATTATTTGTACAGTGAGACCTAGCTTCTTGCCGAATTTCATAATTTTAGGTCAACGGGAAGTACCCTGTAGGTTTTTCATTTTTGCATAAATGTATGGAGAAGAGGACATAAAATGCCATATCTTTTGATTGCGTCGTTGTAAAAAATTGAAATTTTCAGATCTTGTGTGGTTCATGGATCCTAATATATATTATTAATTTCAACCTGATACCTTTACCCGTTCGTGAGATAAAGGGTCTTGACAGACAGACAGACAGACAGACAGACAGACAGACGGACAACAAAGTGATCCTATAAGGGTTCCGTTTTTTTCTTTTGAGGTACGGAACCCTAAAAACACATTTGCATAATACTGTTGGAATGAAAGCTGTTTACTTTGAAGTATTAGTAGTAATTTTGCAAATTATCAACAATTTTATTAGACTTTTTGAAATGCAATTAGTGCTAAAGATAATATTATTCCATTCCTTGAACAAAAAATGTAAGTTATTTAAACCAAAAAGTTTGGTTATGTGTTTTTTGGGTATTTCCACTTACAATATAACACATATATTATTTTAAACTTGTCAGTATTACTTTCGTCTTTCAAAGTTTTCGTCTTACAATATTTTAACCGCAAACTCAGAAAGACTAGAGAAAAAAAACCGGTACTATTTGCGTTTAGTGTACCATTGGAAACTTTTTTAAACTTATCGGTTTTGTATACATTCATTAACCACAAGGTATACGCCTATAAAAATAGCTAACTAGAATATTTTTTTTTTAATAATTAATAAAATTATAATATTAACTTAAGATTTTGCCAAAACGAGCCATAATGTTTTGGTACACCGAATGTCTATTTTTTGCACTACCAAGCCGCTTGACACATTTTGTTAAAGCTAATTTTATACTTTTATATTTAAGCCAAAATGATCCATCCCAGTCTAAAACACTTGGTACGTTTTGTACGAAAGTAACATTATATTCTTAGATTTGCCAAAACGAACTAAGATATTCTGGTACGTTTTTAACAAATACACTATCCGTAACTCTGCACTACTAAGACAACTTGATATACTTCGGTACATAAAAAATTACACTACTAAAATTTCGCCAAAATGAGCCAGCGTGCCTACTCAAAAACTTTTATATGAATCTAGCTCTATCTTTAGGTAAAATTAGGTTCATTCAACTAGCCTAGATTTCTAGTTCGATAAAATTAGATTTTATATTTATTAAAGTCTACGTAGTGTAGCGTTATCGCTTACATTCTATTTCTGTTTCAGAACTTTTTACTACTTTCACTTACTGGCTGTTTGTATTCATTGACAGTAGATTCAAATTTGAGGTTTTCCGTATTCTGTGATTATTATCGTTTGGCAGACGACATGAAACAGTTCAAAACTTTCTAAAATATTTTTTAAATCATGAAATTCGCCTAGATAAGTTTATCTTACTTTGGTGTACTGCGGTACATATAGTTATATGTTAATCTAGTTCGAGATAGAGCTTTTTAACAAGTTCTTCTTTTTGATGTACTGCGGTACATATAGTTATATGTTAATCTAGTTCGAGATAGAGCTTTTTAACAAGTTTTGTGTAGGAGATTTCTACTAGTAGAGAAGCTCAGTATTTCTACAGGATTTTCTCTCTTCAATTTTGTAAGTATTTTTGTTCATACAATTTATTCCACTTTCCTTCATTAGGTTTCCACTTTCTCATTTCTCAATTTTATTTGCGCAGTCAAAGCTGCCCGATTACGGGCAGCAGGAACCTGCTCCGAAAACCCAACCTGAGATTCCTGAGGGTATCTATTGACAGCTGCACCTTTGCGCAAGAATCTAATTGAGGCTGCGCCACCACAGACTTCAGCAGCTGCTCTTCAGCTTCGGTTTAATTCTGCTCCTACTAAAGCTTTTGGTGTACTGCACTCGACAACTCAATTGGATATTTCAGATAATGTTTTAACCCACTATAAGTCCTACCCGTTTTGATCCTTTTTCCAAATACTAAAAGCGCCTCCGGTCGCGCCATGATATATTTAGGCTAAAATCATTGGCAGTAATTTAATACCTTTTGATGTATAATCCGCGATTCTTAGCGGAAGGTATAACTCTTGCCATAATTAGCTAGACGCTGAAGTAATAATTTAGGTGGCCACTTAAAGTTATCACTAGTTTTACCAAGCGAAAATACTAACTAGCTAAAGACGAAGCTATTTACCTGACGCACGTTTGAGTATCGCGGATTTAACGCCAAAATTCTTATAGTGTTATTACGTTTATCAATGCTTTTTTTACTTTTCACAATCTTATTTTCTCAATTTAAATTCTAATCGTTTAATCAAATTTAATTTTTTTTTCTTTATTTGCTATCTATATGTGAAAAACTACATCTAAAAATCGTTCAAATCTGTTTAAATTATTTTAATTAAAATATTTGTGCTTGTATAACCTGGTTTCTTTCATGGTAAGTTAGCTCTTACTCTATATAGGTAATTGCAGTACTTGAATTTTTTTTTTTTTTTACTGCAGTAGGTTATTAGGAGTATAAAGGGGGAAGTGTTTCCGAGGTGGTACTCGTGATTATGTTGTAATGTTGTTTTTGGGGGCGGGGGGGGCTGTTACAGCTGGGCTTCGCTGGATATGAAAAAGTCGAAACCTGCTGAACAATAATAGTTCCTAAAACAACTTTACTACGGAACCCTACATTGCGCGTGGCCTGACAGGCACTTTGCCGGTTTTTTATTATATCCTACATTTCATAATTCACACGGCCGCACGTCAGTAGAAACATCAAATTCATCCCGGACGAGCCCCTAAAATTGTGGGATGGTGATTTGCGAAGAAAAACTCCAGATCGATAAAATTTTTGTTTTATTCCTCTCCAACACGTTTGTACAACCGAATGCAATCCACCATCTTTTTAAATATGTTCCATCTCCCTCTCACTCCTTCACTCTCTCGCTCACTCATCCTACGTTCCATTAATACATAAACAACACTGAAACTGTTTATCCGCAATCCATAACTGAGCTCATCCAACAAAAACGCCAAGGAAGAAAACAATGGCAGCAAACTCGATACCCACATTCTTTCTTGCCGTTTCTTTTACGCTGCCATAGCACGATCCGAAACGGCGTAGACTCGCTCTATTTGCATTGTATTCTGCATGACATTCAATAAGTATTCTGTAAAGAATCTACATTGAATAAAATTATCTGAATCTGAATCTGAATCAAGACAAAAAAGTTTTCAATTGGCTTGCTTCTAAGGTGAAATCTATCCTGGCAGAGTTTGATAACAACGGGATGGAAACCTATTTAACTAATCTGGATGCTACGGCCATATCTGACTACTCACTGTGGAGAGCTTCAAAAAACCTTAAAAGACCAGTCACCTTCCGCTCGCCACTCAGAAAACCCGACGGTACCTGGGCCAAAAGTGATGCTCATAAAGCTTAACTGTTTGCAGATCACTTGAGTAATGTCTTCACCCCCAACGCCAATACTGGCTCAGATAAAGTAGCTGATAGTCCTTGAGCCCGTGACAAAATCACTTACCTGTCATGAGAACATCTTAAGACGTATGGCAACAGATCAGCAAAGTGGTGCTGAGCAAGAATCAGTTACATTTGGCATCCGAAATTTGCCGGAAGTCCGAGAATTTCTTCCACTTCCGGTCAAAATTTGGGGGTGCAAGTTACGTGTCATGAGAATACTCTGAAACCCTCGGCAACATGTAGTCCTTCATTGACAGAGTAGAAAAATACAAGTCTGCCAGTTCCTAGTTTGCCGGAAGTACTTGGTAGACGGTCTCAAAGGATGGCCACCACCCAGTAAACAGATCTAAGTTTTTTACTATAAAATTAAATACGTATTAATAATCGTGCAAGTCTGCTACGGCTATGGTTTTTTAGTTTCACTAGTCATCGTCACTGAGTACTCCAAGGGTCTGATGATGACCAGCTATCAAGCAACTGGATCTGAGGGCCAATTACACCCAAAAGCTCCAGATTTTAACTAAAATGCATCGTAGGTGGCTGCCGTTCTTAGACTTGCTGGCTCGAGAGATGTACTGGCTAATAGGGTGAAAATCAAATCTTTCTTTGGAGAACAAATTACTGCTATACAAATGTATCTTAAAGCCAATATGGACTTATGGCCTCCAGTTGTGGGAAACCGCTGCAAACTCAAACCTCGAAATTCTGCAACGCTTCCAATCTAAAATGCTACGCATCATAACAAATGCACCTTGATATGTTACGAACTGCCAACTAAATCGTGATCTACAATTATCTACCGTCAAAGAAGACATAAGAAAAAAATTGGAGTCGTACTATTCGTATCAAAAAGCATCCAAATGAACTGGCGTCCAACCTAATGAAGGCTGAAGCCCACTCAACTTTTCAAAGACTGAAAAGAAGAGCGCCGCAAGACCTGTTACCAGGAAGCTGATAAAACACCTTAAATAACACTAAATGGACATGTCACTACATGTGCACGACATTACTTAACTTCAAAACTCCAGCTAAATGTCCACGGTGACAGCTCGCAGGATTAAAAGGGGAAAAAAATCTTCATCATGAGGATTTCAATAGGTCTTCAGAGTCCACGGGTCTCCAAAATGAAGGATTTTCAACTTCATCCCCCTTTTCACCCCTTAGGGTGTGGAATTTTCAAAAACCCTGAGACACGTAAAATTTAATCTTTAGTCGTCAGCTTAAATACAAATTTTGAAGATCCTAACTTCAAAACTGACGGACATTCATAGAAACTTTCATCCCCTGTTTTACCCCCTTAGGGGTCGAATTTTGTAAAACTAGAGATGGGCGTTATGCAACGTAAATAGTTTCAATAACTATGTATCGGTGCAATAACCAAAATACGGTATTCGGTTCTGCAATAACTATTTATTGGGAGAAACTATTTATCGAAAAAAAATTGCGTATTACGCCTACCCAAGGAGGTTTTAACCCACGCTACGCTAAAGCGAAGCGTAGTAAAACCTCCTTGCGCCTACCTAACCTAAGTTTAGAAACAACGAAATTGGAAAAAAATCTAAACTGTAGATTATAAAAAAAAGTTTATGCAAACGAAGAAAAAAGTAAACAATTAACAATATTCACAAGTCCTATAAGAAATAATTTTTTTAATTCACAATACCAATAATATCGAATAAAATAACTAAAATAACGAAACACCCTGTTCACCGCGATTACGCAATAATACCAATAACGCACAGTAACGAAGTCGCTTCTTGAATCGCCATACCATAAAATACATAGTTATTGAAATAAATAGTTTCAAAACCCGTTATCGGGTACTAATAACTAGTTACGTTTCGGTATTAGAAAATCGCGTACCGACCCACCCCTATGTGAAACCCTTTCTTAGTGCTCTCCTAGGCCTCATAAGGAACCTACATGCCAAATTTGGAATCTTTAGTTCCAGCGGTTTGGGCTGTACGTTGATATGTCAGTCAGGCACCTTCTTCTTTTATGTATATAGATTAGTTAAATAGCCTCTTAGTACTTTTATTGCCTTTTTTTGCAATAGTAGACCCAATCCCAGATAAGGCGTTTGCTGAATTCATGGTTTACCAAGCTGTTAAAGTTTTCAAGCCGCCAAATGAACACTGACTTGGCTTAACGACTACACATACTAACAGTGACCAATACAAATTACTTAACATGCCTTACGTAGTTTGGGAAATGCTCTAGTTGTAAAACCAAAAGCGGTGTTGGTAGCTTTGCGGTTGATTTTGGGGATCGCGTAGGATCCGCAGACAGTACTTGACGAGCGCTTTGTATTTTTCACATCACATCGGAAAATGACCAATGATAAATTACTAAGACCTATCTTGTCTTAATTTGGTAGAAAAAAAATTTTGGTGGTAATCTTTGAACCCCGTTATCTCAGCCCCGATATTATTTAGCTATATGGTGCCCATACTAAGAATTGTTCCCTGTTACCTAATCTTTCAAAATTAAGAAGTTTCATAAGTGGCCGCTAAAGTTCGAAAACGACGCCAACTTTAATCAATGCCCTTTATAGAAAAATCTGATGACGCTACGCGCTGACCGCCAACCCTAACCGGGGCTCCGAAGCATGTGCAGCCAGCGCGTCCTGCGTTTGGGTACCCACCTACTACGCCACCTTCTGTTCTCTACCACAGTGTCACCAAAAGCAATAACGCTGATAAAATAAGCTTCTAAACTTTTGTTTAGTAATCAAGTACATTATTATGAGTAAGTACCTTCCAATTTATGAACTCTAATTTAACAATGGCCCAACTATAACAATAATATAAAAAAAATATAAAAGCAATAAACATTCTTTTCTAAACTTTTATATGTAAGTTAATTAAGAGATTTAAATGCTATTTTAGAAATACCAGAGACTTAAAAACTGCACTGGCAAGATTACTAACATTTTTTCACTTAGATATGGGCCGATTAAATTACATTTCTGAAAACATAATAGCATAAAGATATTAACATTACATATGAGATGTCTTAATATTTTTCTACTCTAATTCTATATATAAAGTTTTTTTTTAAAGAAATGTAAATACCTACATTAAACATAAAGCCGGATTCATGGGTTTCTGAATTTTTAGAAAATTACTTAAAAGTATGTCGTTAACAACATATCAAAAAACAAGATACTCTAATAATTTTATAACTTGATATTCTTCAGCGACTGGTCTAACAGGTGACAGCTGCTTTCTAAAGGAGACGGTTCAAACAGATTTATACAAATAAGCTAAAAATCAATAAAATTTTCCAAACAAGTTAAACATCCACAAAAATAAAATCAAACATAAATCAAAATAAAATGAAACGGGAAAATAATCAATTGAACATAAAATTATTAACAGATTTTTTAAAAGTATAAGAGTTATCCGCCAAAATGTCACTCTGTAAAGCAAACTTATTACACTCACAGGCCATTCTATTAAGAGGTGAGTGGAACCCCAGATTAGTTCTGGCTGATCTCCTACTAAAAGGTCT
Organism: Athrips mouffetella; assembly: GCA_947532105.1. NCBI lineage: Eukaryota > Metazoa > Arthropoda > Insecta > Lepidoptera > Gelechiidae > Athrips > Athrips mouffetella. The sequence continues at coordinate 56,031,477 of OX383956.1, read as the reverse complement.
GTATTTATTAGGGCGTGGTACCCTAGCTGGTACATTGATATTAATACATTGATATCATCTTTATTCTCATCTTCATTCTCATTCATTTCCACAGAAGACCTCGGTACGCCGGCCTCTGCTTTTTCTCTCTCAAACAGACTTTCAAAATATTCCTTCCACCTCCTCAGCACACATTCTTCACCTTTTATAATACTTCCATCCTGGCTTCTGATTTTACTCAGCTCCGACGTTCCAAACTTTCCTCGGGCTGTCCGTATGGATTTCCAGAAAAACTTTTGGTTTGACTGGAAATCTTCAGAAAGCTTTCTGTCAAACTCATCCTTACACTCCTCTTTCTTTCTCTCAACAACATCCTTTACAATATCTTTCACTCTTTTACGAGTATATTCCTTTCGTGCTACACTAACATCATCACTTGTATGATATACTTTGTGTTGTTATTACTTGATGGAACTCCAATGTATTTATGTAATTAGACACCATTTTCACACTAGTTCCACTATTTATTTAGTAAAATTTATACAGAATGCGACCGGTTTCGAGTTAACATCGTCAGGCACTGACGATGACAGTGCCTGACGATGTTAACTCGAAACCGGTCGCATTCTGTATAAATTTTACTAAATAAATAGTGGAACTAGTGTGAAAATGGTGTCTAATTACATAGATCATCACTTGTGGCCTTCTGCATTCTTTGATTAGCTTTTACAGCTAACCAATCTAACCATGCTTTCTTCTTCTCACAAACAGCTGCCTGTACACTTTTATCCATCCACATATTCTTCTTTTTTCCACCCTTTCTCCTTTTTGACACCCCACAAACATCGACAGCTATACCTACTACTCCATCTTTAAATTCATTCCACAAACATTCAATATCATTTACTTCATCCAGGTTCTCAAATCTTTCACTCAAGCCTTTCAAGTATTCTTTTCTGACATCCTCCTCTTGCAATCTCTCTACTTTAATACGTTCTAGAACGCTCGTCTGCTTTTGTGGTCTATGCCGCCATCGGTTACTCGTAAATAGACCACCAATTCGGGTCACAACCAGGTGGTGGTCTGTGTCGATGGCGACTCCACGATATGCGCGAGCGTCCAGAACTCTTTTCCTCAATCTTTCATCCACAACTACATACATTACATTATTACATTATACATACATTTCGCCATACATTGCTGGTTGTAATAAGGATATTGGAGTTAACAAAACCATGTCTCCTAGCAATGTATGCCGAATTAGTCTTTGTATTTAGGAAGGTATGATTGAGCCTTAAGACAATGATGACAAGCTACTTGCAACAATAAGCATGGATATTGGCAAAGATTTCGGATATTGGATATTCTCCAGCCGAAAAGGAGAGCCAAAGACCAGTCGAGAATATGTAGAGCTGCTCCCCATGATGAGAATTTTCAGCGTCTTAGAAAATTATTTCTAGCTTAAATTTCCGAACCCTGTAGGTAAAAGATCTGGTTTAGGTAATACGAGTATTACTGCGTCACTTTATTATGCGATTATTACATCTAGAACAAAAGTTAAAAATAGGCAAGGCAGCCTTGATTGGTCAGCCTTTCAAAAGTGTCGTCGGTGGTTAGGGTAATTATCTATCACATTATTGATAACACACTGGTACATTAACTCTTATCAAACAATGGGGGACATTTTCACATAAAGTCATCCGATCGCAATCTAGACATTATATTAGGGTCGGGATAAAAAGTAAGTACATCATACTTACTTTTTATCAAATATCCTGAAAAAGTGAAGCAAGATCGGTACTTATACAATATTGTTGAAGAATGAACGGTAGAGTGCGTGAGCAGACCCCTGAGCGATTTCTTAAGAAACTTGTTTAGGGTCCTTAGGAAGTGAACATACTGTGCACTTGCGGAACCCTAAAAAATTTTTAAATGCATAAAATACTATTTAGAGGAAGTGTCAAGAAGTGTAACGATAAACGGGGAGTAGAAAAATATGACAAGGCGTGACAGTCGAGACAGGGTCGGGAAAGAGTCGAAAAGGAAAAATGAAGGAAAAAAGCTATTTTTGCTGATAAAAGGGAATAGTTGCTAAAAATTTGATAAACGAAAGCAACAGAAGAAAACTAAGAATCAGGATTTGTTGAATAGTGAGGGCAATGGAGCTCAAATAGAATTTTAACATTTTTTTAAAGTTTCAGGTGAGAGAGATTTTGGACCGTCAAGCAAGGAAAATTTGGGAAAAACGGAGAAAAATGGAAGGATGGAATCGGTAAACGATCCAAATATTCTTGATGTTACTTTGAGACGTCTGTGAAAGAAAAGTCGATAGTATGCTGATTTTCTGTGAGTTATAATTTTTTTTGTTTTGTAGCTCGCGAAAAAAATAGAATTCATACAGCTGATGAGACGAATCTTTTGAAGGAGGCTATGATCCTGGATTGTGGATTCCTTCAATTGAGATAAAGATAGGGATTGCTTCGTGTAGGATATAGTATAGGAAGGTTTATTTGCGCATAAATTCAAGATGCTAACATTCAGGGTTTGATTCCAAAGTGTAAAGAATAAGTGGAGTGAAACTAATGTTATGTAAGTATTCAATTTTGTGGTTTTCCATCTTTTATTTATTTTCGGTTCAAAGTTGTTGTGTGTATTTGAGTTAAGGTGAAATGTGACTTAATGAAATTTATAGTTTCTTCCAGGTTATGTGAGCTAAATAACGTTGAGAAAATCAGATTTCAATGTCAAAAGAGGAAGAGTTGATTGGAGAATATTTGCAGCTTTACAGATCTACCTGCGAGGTCATAAGAGGCTTGTACTGTGTGATACTTTAAGTAAATTGATATTCCCACTTAATGATTTTCGTTTGTAAACTTTAATAACTCTGCGGAAATTATAACATACTGTGTTTCTAATCTGAGTCGTTATTTGTAGATAGTAATAAAGATTTTCTTTTCCCATAATTAAGTATAAACTAGTTCTACAAGTGTCTTTGTTCGCGTATAGCTAGGCAGGATAATGTTCTATTTCTAAACAGGTACAGGAATTGCAAGGAACATTATAGACATGGAAAAGCAAACCACAAATGATAAATCGTGAAGGCTAAAAAAAGGTATTGCTTGGATTGTAAAGGTAATGTAAATTTCATTGTGTTTAATTCTTTCCTTTACAGAGAAATTGATTAAAATAGTCCTTGGTGAAATCATGGAAACTGGACTCTGATGTATATATATTGTCATCGATTAGGGGTGGCTTTAGATGTTGTATTTTTTGTCAACATATCAAAGAGACTTTGGACGATGTATATTATTATCATCAAGTCAAGGAGACTTTAAACGATGTATATTTTTTATACTTTTTTTAGGTAGAATTGTCTATTTGACATTATTGTCAAATAGTCAACAAATAAATCATTTTTGATTTAGTTTTACTCAAAGCTAGACGCTATTTTGAAATCTTTATAAATTTTTTATCTCTTTAACTAAAAATAAATCAAAACCCAAAATCAAAATGGAAGAAAATATTAATACATTAAATAATTACCTTTTTTAGAAAATAATATAAAATCTTTGGCCCTAAATCAAAATTCCAGTTTTGATATACTAGTGTCATCATATGATAAAATTTAAAAATATTCCGTCAGATCAAAAGAATTAGAACGTCAATTCAAAATCTTAAAATAATATATCTGAAAACTAAAACTTGGATATAGATTGTGATATTTTATTGTGAAATAAAGGGTAAGTTTAAGTAGAGTGAATATTATAAATAATAATATTTCAAGTAATAATAAATTGCTTTGATAGTGATTTTGAATCTTCTGCCTCAATTTCCCAAAATTGGAACATGCTGAGAGCATTGCTACATCTCTGTACTCAAGCTCATAGGAGGTGCTTATCTTTCCTTTTACTTTCATACTATAGGAGTCCCAGATTTTGAGATTAAGAAATACCTGCTCTCAGGTTTATTTAGTTCAACCAAGCATGGATGGATGCCCTCGTGACATGTGTCCCCGATGTCCACTATATTGGTTGTGGCTAATGTAAGTCGCGTGTCACTGGAGTATTTGTCTAAGTCTATCTGATAATATCAACCTTCGGATTTATTTATTTTAATCATTCTTGGGCCGGAGCCCTCAAGCCTAAAAGGGTCTGATACTAAAGTTCTTCTCTTTCTATTTGTGTGAGGTTTCGCTGATTCATCCTGATTTCCCTCTTCTGTATGTGTGGGATGAATTGGAGTTACTCCAATACAAATGGAAGGATATTAGCAAGGTGTTTTAACGTTGGATTTTGGAAATAGTGTTTCTTGTGTTATGTGCTGACAACGCTCGCCCATTATTGGATGCGTCGTTTGAGTGGCATATACCGCGGGAGGACCTCCTGATCTTAGCGTTGGATTACCAAATGTAGAGTAGTTAGACAACATAAAACTTTCTTCTTTTGTGTAGGGACATTCTAGTTTAGTCTAATGACATTAAATTGTTTATAAAGAATAAATTAGAATTGTCCTGAATCAATAGGAAGAATATTCTTGATGGAGACATTACGTTCGTTCGTGGGTTGCTTCTTGTAAAGTGTGTTGACGACGTTCGCCCGTAAGGCTGCGACGGCTGTACGACACTCTGACCTTGGGGGACCTCTGAACTTTATGTGTGTCATCCTAAAGTAGTTAAATAATCTATTTAATCTTCATTGAATCATACAGGAATCTAAACCTTATAAGATTCTAAGTTTTATTTTTCCTTAATAAAACTAGTCATAATTTATCATACTTAAAATTATACTTTGACTCAGTGTGAAACCACCTTTAACATTACTAAATAGATTCTTGAAAACAATAATGGAACGGAAATTATAATGTTTAGTTTCTTTCATTATAGATATGTTTCGAATATTTAAGTATATACAATAACCCCATTTTTATACTTCTTTTGAGTCCTCTTTTAAAGAACATCGAGTTTTAGCTAGTGTTGTTTACGCTAAATTCTCCCAGTGTTCTTGGTTTTGAATACTCGATGCTTTTGATTGTCCCCACATTATTTTTATTACTTCGTTTATATTAACATAGGTTTCTTTTCAGAAACTTATCGGCTCTAATATTGCATTGTAAATGAGATGAAACCTTTCCTAAATTGATGAAACTACATGAATTCAGATGAACTACTCCCGTCAATATGAGACTAAATATAAATAAATAGTGATCCAATATAAAATAAATAACACAAACTAGACATGTAAAGATTAGGTTTATATTCTAATATAAGTATTAAAATAACAAGTGTGTTTCTTTTTCATTCTTCTATTGCCACTCTCCACCGAGCAGAATCTGTAAATTACAAGATATTATAAATATATAAAACGGAATGACGTAGGATTCAGGAAAAATATAATATTCTTAAAGGATATTATTCTAGACGATCAACCTTGGCCAAAACTTTCACGTATCTGATTTGAGGATCCTATCTGAAGGGACTTCAGATCTGTACAGCTGGTGCCGTGACCAGGATATGCTGGTTTCAAGCGAGAGAGGTATTGAAGAGTGAAAAAAAGAAACAAAATGAAAAATACACTAATTTCGAGTTTTTGAACTGAAGAAACTTGAGAGTAAAGTCTATCTAAGTTAAAGTTGTTAAACGGGACGTTAGAATTGGTTTTAGCTTAGGGTTATTTGTTTTGGAGACCATAGAAAATATGATGCATTCCTTGTTTCAGAATAAAGATGGGAAATTTTACAGTCTCAATAGAAGGAAACATAGGGTCAGGGAAGTCTACTTTGTTAGCAGCTTTGGGAGGCAACTCTGATTTTGAGATAATACCAGAACCAATTGATAAATGGACTAATTTATCTGGCGTCAATCTCTTCCAGTTATTTAAGGAAAATCCTAAGAAGTGGGGTTTCTGTTTTCAAAATTATGTTCTTCTAACAATGTTAGAGAATCATACGAAAGAATCTAGCGCTAAGATTAAAGTTATGGAACGTTCCATCTATTCAGCCAAAAATTGTTTTATTAGGGAATTGCAAGAGAGTGAATTGTTGCACCCGGCTGAGTTTGCAGTTTTAGATGAAACTTATTCTTATTTCAAAGAACAATTGGTTACTCGAATTAATTTAGTGGTTTATCTTAGGACTTCCCCTATGGTTTCTTATCAGAGAGCCCTAAGTCGTGGTCGACCTGAAGAGACAGGGATAACGTTAGATTATATAGAGAGGATTCACAACATTCATGAGGAATGGTTATTGAATCCTAATATAAAGGAAGATTTTGACAGGATAGAGATTATCGATGGAGATCAAAATATTAGCTCCATAAAGCAACAGTTTTGGGAAGTTAAGGAAAGAATATTAGATAAGCTTTCTATTCTTTAATTTAAACAAAATTCCAACCTATAATTTGTAATAAACTTTCAGTATCCAAAGAAAAGAAAAAATGCCTCCTCGTTATAATCTTAGATCATCTCAGGGACAAGATGAATTAGAAAGGACAGGTCAGCAAGAAGAACGTCCACGACCTTCTTTACGCAACTCCACTATGTTTCGCCAACTTCGAAGAAACATGGGAATTCTGACACAGAAGGTGTCGAATTTAGAGAATCAGCTGTCGCAAGCTCGGGAAACTAACGCTGCATCAGCTTCGTCTGAAAGGCATGAAGCACCGATTAATATATGCCCGGTGATTGATACAAGAGTCGAAAAACCACGTTTTCCTGGAAGATTTGGGGTACATCCAGTGTCGTTTTTGGAGGATCTTCAGAATTATTTACGGAGGATGCCTAATGAAGATGCTACAATTGAAACTATAATCAGTTGTTTAGAAGGTGATGTTCGTAAATGGGCCAGAATTTATAGACAGAGATGGTTTACACAGTCGGATTTCAAAAGAGATTTTTTGGATGCTTATTGGGGAGAAGCCGAACAAAACACCTTGAGAAGAATGATTGTAAATGGCACTTGGTCTAAGGAAAATGGAACAATGCTAGAACATTTCGTTAGTTTAGCAGGGCAAGCAAAGATGATGTCTAGACCAATTCCTGAATGGCAAATAGTGGAGGATTTGATGAGACACTTTCCGAAGGATGTACAATATGCTTGGCGGATGAAGAAAGGAAATACTTTGATTGAGGCAACAGAGTTTCTTCGTGAATTGGATGACGTGAATAAACAATGTGGATCTTCTTCCTTTGACTCCTCTACTGGAGCTGATAGGGGAACAAAGCGTCAAAGTCCATTCGTTTCGAATAAAGACAAACCATTTTATAAAAAACCAAAAGTGGTGGCTCACATCGAGGGGGAGACTTCAAGGGGAAGGATCACTGATGAAATAATTCAAGAAGAAGATTTAAACTAGTTGGGGCCATTTCCAATAAGCAGGAGGTGGCCGCAATTAACAAAAAACTAAATTATCTTTTTCCTGTAAAATATTTAATAAAACAAGGATGGAAGCCAGGGGTAGGATTGGGTTGTGACCAAGAAGGGATCTTATATCCTGTTTCCCCGAATAATACTAGAACGAATTGTGATAGAGAAGGTTTAGGATATTCTTCAGAAGATTATAATAATAAACAAACAGTCGTAAATTTAATTAAAGTTTTTGACGTTTCCGTGATTAAACAAAATCAACCAATGTATAATCAGTTCATTAGGGAATATGAAGGTAACTCTTTATATGATGAAGAGGTTTGCTTTGAGAATGAGGGGCCCAAATTTAAATCAGAAATTGAGTTACAAATTTTGGGGCAATCTATAGTTCTCTTGGTAGACACTGGAAGTGAAGTAACTTGTATTTCGGAAGAATTCTTAGAGTGTTTACAAGGAGAATTAAAGTTAAAATTCCCTGCGTTACCAGTTAGACCAATATGTGTGAGGGGAGCCGTTGGACAAAAGAGTCTCCAAATAAAAAAACTAGTCTCTATACCGTTGACGTGTGGTTCAGTTGATATTGATACGGGATTTTTAGTGATTGCTAAATTAACTTGTTCTGCTATCCTTGGGGTAGATTGGTTAGTTGCGCACAACGCTGTTTTGCATTTAAAAGAACCACAAACATTAGAATTGGGTATCGTTGGACAAGGAGAAATTACTATTCCGTTTCGAAATCTTTCTAGTGGGTTTTTAGAAGAGAATCGAATAAATCTAATATCTGGAATAGAGGAACAAAACGAAAAAGAAGGCGGTGAAGAAAAGCAATTATTAGATTTGTTTAAAAGTATTCGGTTGGGAATGGATTTGTCTGATGTAGAGAAGGAACAAATTTTTAATGTTTTGAGATCCCATATGCAAGTTTTTACAAAGAAACTTGGAAGGGCAAACTGTTATACTCATGACATTAAAATGATTGAGGGTACTCCAAGGATACAACGAACCTATCCTATACCATACGCACATAGGGCAAAAGTAGAAGAAAAGTTGAGGGAGATGGAAGAATTAGGGATTATATCGAGGAAAACTACAAATTTTTGTAGTCCTCTAACTTTCACTGGAAAACCCGATGGATCTGTTAGAATATTACTTGATGCTAGGGAAATCAATAAATATATGGTTCCAGAAGTAGAAGCACCGCCTTTACAGATTGACATACTTAATGCTTTTCTTGGTGTAAAATTTATAACATTGATTGATTTAAATAACGCTTATTTTCAAATACCGTTGACTGAGGACAGTAAAAAATATACTGGATTTACAGTTAATGGAAAATCTTACGTATACAACGTGCTTCCGCAAGGACTTAAAACGTCAGTAGGGTCCTTTTGTCGCGCAATGGACATTATATTGGGTCCTGGTGTTAGAGAGTTTTGTGTCAATTATTTGGATGATCTTGCAATCCTAACGAGTGGGACTTGGCAAGACCATTTGGATCATATTGATATAGTTTTGGATCGTTTAGAATCAGCTGGAATGACTTGTAATTTTGCAAAGTGCAACTTTTTCTGCAGTGAAGTAAAAATGTTAGGGCATATAGTTACAACTTCGGGAATTAAACCTAACCCGGATAAAATAAAAGCTATAAAGGAATTCCCTATTCCAAAGAAACAAAAACAGTTAAGAGGATTTTTGGGACTTTGTAATTATTATAGACGTTTCATTAAGAACTATAGTATTTTGACTGCTCCGTTAACTAGGTTATTAAAGAAAAACCAAACATGGTTTTGGGATGAAGAATTAGATCGAGCTTTCAATAATATAAAGGAAGAATTTATTACAACGATTCTATTGAGCCATCCAGATCAGGATAAATTATATTATTTACAGACCGACAGTTCAGGGATCGGAATAGCCGGATCATTGTTTCAGATTGGAAATAATGGTGAGGTTAAAATTTTGGGATTCTGTAGTCGTGCACTACGGGGTTCTGAATTACGTTGGACTGTAACTGAACAAGAGTTGTGGGCTATTATTTATTCTGTGAAAAAGTTTGAGACTTATTTAAGAGGAGCGAAATTTGTTATCCGTACAGACCATAAGGCATTAACTTTCATGAAACAAATGAAATTATACAACAGTAGAGTCACACGTTGGATTTTATTTCTTGAGCAATTTGACTTCGAAGTCGAACATGTAAAAGGTGTAGAAAATATTGGGGTAGATATTTTATCTAGATATCCGCCAGGGGGAGTTTTGCAAGAAGAGAAGGTGTGGTATCCAACTGTTATGTATGTAGGTGTTTCTACTGACCGTGACTTGAAAAATAAATTACAACGTATGATGGAATATCAACGGCTTGACAACGTCATATGTGGGATTAAGGAGAGAATAAATGTTTCTAGAGTTCCCGAAAGAACAGATAGATTTACGCGTATAACTTTGCGTTGTATTGTCAATAATGATCTACTTTATTTTAAAACTGTACGTGGAGATTACGTTTTGTTTATGCCCAAGGTACTACAAGAAGAGATTTGTAAACAGGTACATATAGAGATGGGTCATCTTGGCGCATATAAAACTTTGAAATATTTACAATTAAGGTGTTATTGGATAAATATGGGTAAGACAGTGAAGTCTTGTATTCAGAAGTGTCATGTTTGTCAGCTTTCTAGACCTGACTATATAAAAGGGGTAGGGAAATGTAAATCGATTTTAACTGAAAACCCGGGTGAATTAGTAATGGCTGATATCTTCGGACCACTACCTAAAACTGAGGCTGGTTATATTTACATTTTTGTAATACAGGATTCTTTTAGTAAATTTATTAAACTTTTCGGACTTCGTGGAGCTTCAGCAGACTCAGTGCTTTATTGTATGAGAGTGTTCACTGAAATAATACAACCTAAGGCTGTTATGACAGATAACGGAAAACAATTTATTAGTCACAAGTGGAAAAATGGACTCAGAGCCTTGAGAATTAAGACTTTGTATACTACTATTCGTAATCCTCGACCTAACACTACAGAACGAGTGAATAAAGAATTAAACAAATTCTTTAGAATTTATTGTCATGATGACCATACTAGATGGGATCATTACTTGTTGGAGATTGAGGAATTGTATAATAATACGTTCCACGAGAGTACGAAATTTTCTCCTAATGAAATATTATTTGGAAATTCAGAGAAACTTAAAGTAGACTGTTTTCTACCACGGGCACTCACGAATAAAACGTTAGACCAAATTAGAGAGGAAGTTAGAGAAAACCTTAGACTTTCGAGTCAGAAGCGGCAGGATAGATTCAATAGAACTCATAAGTTGATAGATTTTCAAGTTGGTGATTTGGTAAAATTAAGGAGGCTTAATAAATCGGATTCTAGTCGAAATAAAACTAAGAAATTTGATTTATTATATGATGGACCATATCGAATTGGAGGAATAAAATATGCTAATGTGTATATTCTCATTGATCCTGAAACTCAAAGTGTCAAAGGAGTTTATAATGCAGTCCATTTGGCTAAATATTATACTTAGGATGTTAGCTACTGAGATTTTCACGGGACTATATCATAAATTTTAACTTTAGAGGAATTGAGATATTCCTGGTCACAACCTAATTAATATAATTTTATTAGTTTTAATTTAATAATTAATATTAGAAGACTATTTTGATTATAGTATATAGTGAGACAATTTGTTAGTGAATTGACTGGCATTATTAAATCGACTTCGTTTTAAAAAATATAATGAACTATAATAATTTATAATTTAATACAAATTTAATTTGGTTATATAATCAGGGTTGAACTGAAATAAATCTAAATTTAGATAAACATGTTAAATAATTTTAATAATTTTGAATAAAAAATTAATTTAGTTTAATGATTTATAATATTAGTAGTTTAGTTATTTGTTTTGTTTATTGTATTTGTGAATAAAAAAATTAAGGGCCAATATAGGAGGTTTTATTTTAATAAAATAATAATAATAATAAAAAAAAAATTAATTTAAAATTGAAAATTTTAGAATTCTCGAAAAAAAAAAAAATGTTTTCTTAGATTTTTCGAAATAATAAAATTTTGGGGGAGGCTGTGCACTTGCGGAACCCTAAAAAATTTTTAAATGCATAAAATACTATTTAGAGGAAGTGTCAAGAAGTGTAACGATAAACGGGGAGTAGAAAAATATGACAAGGCGTGACAGTCGAGACAGGGTCGGGAAAGAGTCGAAAAGGAAAAATGAAGGAAAAAAGCTATTTTTGCTGATAAAAGGGAATAGTTGCTAAAAATTTGATAAACGAAAGCAACAGAAGAAAACTAAGAATCAGGATTTGTTGAATAGTGAGGGCAATGGAGCTCAAATAGAATTTTAACATTTTTTTAAAGTTTCAGGTGAGAGAGATTTTGGACCGTCAAGCAAGGAAAATTTGGGAAAAACGGAGAAAAATGGAAGGATGGAATCGGTAAACGATCCAAATATTCTTGATGTTACTTTGAGACGTCTGTGAAAGAAAAGTCGATAGTATGCTGATTTTCTGTGAGTTATAATTTTTTTTGTTTTGTAGCTCGCGAAAAAAATAGAATTCATACAGCTGATGAGACGAATCTTTTGAAGGAGGCTATGATCCTGGATTGTGGATTCCTTCAATTGAGATAAAGATAGGGATTGCTTCGTGTAGGATATAGTATAGGAAGGTTTATTTGCGCATAAATTCAAGATGCTAACATTCAGGGTTTGATTCCAAAGTGTAAAGAATAAGTGGAGTGAAACTAATGTTATGTAAGTATTCAATTTTGTGGTTTTCCATCTTTTATTTATTTTCGGTTCAAAGTTGTTGTGTGTATTTGAGTTAAGGTGAAATGTGACTTAATGAAATTTATAGTTTCTTCCAGGTTATGTGAGCTAAATAACGTTGAGAAAATCAGATTTCAATGTCAAAAGAGGAAGAGTTGATTGGAGAATATTTGCAGCTTTACAGATCTACCTGCGAGGTCATAAGAGGCTTGTACTGTGTGATACTTTAAGTAAATTGATATTCCCACTTAATGATTTTCGTTTGTAAACTTTAATAACTCTGCGGAAATTATAACATACTGTGTTTCTAATCTGAGTCGTTATTTGTAGATAGTAATAAAGATTTTCTTTTCCCATAATTAAGTATAAACTAGTTCTACAAGTGTCTTTGTTCGCGTATAGCTAGGCAGGATAATGTTCTATTTCTAAACAGGTACAGGAATTGCAAGGAACATTATAGACATGGAAAAGCAAACCACAAATGATAAATCGTGAAGGCTAAAAAAAGGTATTGCTTGGATTGTAAAGGTAATGTAAATTTCATTGTGTTTAATTCTTTCCTTTACAGAGAAATTGATTAAAATAGTCCTTGGTGAAATCATGGAAACTGGACTCTGATGTATATATATTGTCATCGATTAGGGGTGGCTTTAGATGTTGTATTTTTTGTCAACATATCAAAGAGACTTTGGACGATGTATATTATTATCATCAAGTCAAGGAGACTTTAAACGATGTATATTTTTTATACTTTTTTTAGGTAGAATTGTCTATTTGACATTATTGTCAAATAGTCAACAAATAAATCATTTTTGATTTAGTTTTACTCAAAGCTAGACGCTATTTTGAAATCTTTATAAATTTTTTATCTCTTTAACTAAAAATAAATCAAAACCCAAAATCAAAATGGAAGAAAATATTAATACATTAAATAATTACCTTTTTTAGAAAATAATATAAAATCTTTGGCCCTAAATCAAAATTCCAGTTTTGATATACTAGTGTCATCATATGATAAAATTTAAAAATATTCCGTCAGATCAAAAGAATTAGAACGTCAATTCAAAATCTTAAAATAATATATCTGAAAACTAAAACTTGGATATAGATTGTGATATTTTATTGTGAAATAAAGGGTAAGTTTAAGTAGAGTGAATATTATAAATAATAATATTTCAAGTAATAATAAATTGCTTTGATAGTGATTTTGAATCTTCTGCCTCAATTTCCCAAAATTGGAACATGCTGAGAGCATTGCTACATCTCTGTACTCAAGCTCATAGGAGGTGCTTATCTTTCCTTTTACTTTCATACTATAGGAGTCCCAGATTTTGAGATTAAGAAATACCTGCTCTCAGGTTTATTTAGTTCAACCAAGCATGGATGGATGCCCTCGTGACATGTGTCCCCGATGTCCACTATATTGGTTGTGGCTAATGTAAGTCGCGTGTCACTGGAGTATTTGTCTAAGTCTATCTGATAATATCAACCTTCGGATTTATTTATTTTAATCATTCTTGGGCCGGAGCCCTCAAGCCTAAAAGGGTCTGATACTAAAGTTCTTCTCTTTCTATTTGTGTGAGGTTTCGCTGATTCATCCTGATTTCCCTCTTCTGTATGTGTGGGATGAATTGGAGTTACTCCAATACAAATGGAAGGATATTAGCAAGGTGTTTTAACGTTGGATTTTGGAAATAGTGTTTCTTGTGTTATGTGCTGACAACGCTCGCCCATTATTGGATGCGTCGTTTGAGTGGCATATACCGCGGGAGGACCTCCTGATCTTAGCGTTGGATTACCAAATGTAGAGTAGTTAGACAACATAAAACTTTCTTCTTTTGTGTAGGGACATTCTAGTTTAGTCTAATGACATTAAATTGTTTATAAAGAATAAATTAGAATTGTCCTGAATCAATAGGAAGAATATTCTTGATGGAGACATTACGTTCGTTCGTGGGTTGCTTCTTGTAAAGTGTGTTGACGACGTTCGCCCGTAAGGCTGCGACGGCTGTACGACACTCTGACCTTGGGGGACCTCTGAACTTTATGTGTGTCATCCTAAAGTAGTTAAATAATCTATTTAATCTTCATTGAATCATACAGGAATCTAAACCTTATAAGATTCTAAGTTTTATTTTTCCTTAATAAAACTAGTCATAATTTATCATACTTAAAATTATACTTTGACTCAGTGTGAAACCACCTTTAACATTACTAAATAGATTCTTGAAAACAATAATGGAACGGAAATTATAATGTTTAGTTTCTTTCATTATAGATATGTTTCGAATATTTAAGTATATACAATAACCCCATTTTTATACTTCTTTTGAGTCCTCTTTTAAAGAACATCGAGTTTTAGCTAGTGTTGTTTACGCTAAATTCTCCCAGTGTTCTTGGTTTTGAATACTCGATGCTTTTGATTGTCCCCACATTATTTTTATTACTTCGTTTATATTAACATAGGTTTCTTTTCAGAAACTTATCGGCTCTAATATTGCATTGTAAATGAGATGAAACCTTTCCTAAATTGATGAAACTACATGAATTCAGATGAACTACTCCCGTCAATATGAGACTAAATATAAATAAATAGTGATCCAATATAAAATAAATAACACAAACTAGACATGTAAAGATTAGGTTTATATTCTAATATAAGTATTAAAATAACAAGTGTGTTTCTTTTTCATTCTTCTATTGCCACTCTCCACCGAGCAGAATCTGTAAATTACAAGATATTATAAATATATAAAACGGAATGACGTAGGATTCAGGAAAAATATAATATTCTTAAAGGATATTATTCTAGACGATCAACCTTGGCCAAAACTTTCACGTATCTGATTTGAGGATCCTATCTGAAGGGACTTCAGATCTGTACAATACCTACTAAAATTCCTGAGGTCTAGGGTCACGATCCGGAATAAATTGTGGAGGGGACACAAAGTTTCAACTTTTGGGTTTTTCAAACCTTTTTTTCTTCTGTCTATGGGCTTACTCTTGACCTCAATCCAGCCCCGAAGACAGAGTTGACGTCGACGATGGAATGAGCTTGCCCAGAAGAAGCCTATTCACTCGCGACTTAAATAGAGTCGAGTTATAAGAGCTCGGGAACACAGACGCAGGCAGAGAATTCCACTCTTTAGCCAATCATCCTCATCCCCAGTGGTGGATGGTTCTTGCTGAAGGGGCTCTTGTCCTTGTCAACAAATACAGCGTTTAGATACTTCTTCTGGCAGTAGAGGCACGTTGCAGAGCAGTTCAGCGTTGCTCTCCGGCATCTTCATTTGCCACTACGACAATCCTTGCGCGGCTTGGTATTTACTTTAACTTATATGGTTTTTAGTACTTAGAATCTCAGGTATGGGTGACTCTTCGGGTGTTATTGGCACCAGGGTATCTCCTATATGTTTCCACCCTTTTCTCGAAGGGCAACTCATCCTTGAGCCACTGCTTCACTTGGTGGTAACTTGCTGAATAACTTTTATTTTCACTTTTCCGGAGTATGTAGGTCGAAAATGTTTGCATATCTCGAAAAGTGTATAAAGTAAACATTTTATAAGCTCTCATGTTGTCACAGAATGTTTTCCCTCTCTAATACCGTTTTTTAGTTATTAGCAAAAAGTGAGAACTTTCTCTCTTCCCACTCTGGCTCGTGTCCTAGACATCAGGACTTTTAGTAAGTTCACTTCCTAAGCTCGCTGAACAAGTGTCTTAATGAATCACTAAGGGGCCTACTGACGCACTCTACAACGCTTTTATTGATAGTAACTTGACTTAAGGTAAACACATTTCGGATGATGAACCCAGTACCAAATTTAGTATGTTATTAAAGATGATATTACACCTTCAAATCCACCGGGAAGAAAGCTGTCAAATGCCTAGATCAGGAGGAAGGTCCAGAATCAGCTCCTAAAGCCCTTTGATTTAATATACTACACGATAGGAATAAAAAAAATCATATCCCATACAAACAATTTATGACGTCATACCTCCTGATCCAGGCATTTGACAGCTTTCGTCCCGGTGGTTTTTAAGGTGTAATATCATGTTTAATAACATACAAAAAGTTGGTACTAACGTTCGAAACGTTCAGGCCCTTTATGAGTGGATTATAGTTACTGACCACAAGTAGTCTAAGTGCTGGCCCATGCATGTCACGTGTGCATTTGTATGTGCCCTAAGTATAAGCCGCGGGGCGAGGGTATTAAAAAAATAACAATATTATCGTTTTGCCAATCAACGTGTATAGCGTCTAGGTCATTGCTCCATAGTTCCTTAGGCAGCCCTAGTCTGCTATCGCTATACGATTGGATCCACTCAGTGGAGATTCTGTCTGGCCCGTCTCTCCGGGTGGGTGCAGTGCATCCTGTACACGTGACTAGCCCACTATTTCAGTTAGTTTTTTCGGTAATGACAGCAATGCGAGTCTTAAAAGAATAATGTCGCGGACTCCGTCTGTTCTCTTTATACTATTTCCAACTACATTTCCAAGCATTTTTTTTTTGACAGCTGTCAAGTCCATACATTCTGTTCAATCTATCTCTTTCCTACTCACTTTTATCGTATTTTTCTTACTCGCTGTCATCGAGAAAATAAATGATTGGAAAGGGTATAAGCCTAGTTGCTGCGCTTTAACGCTCGCTAGCAAACTGCAAAGTTGGAATTCTGAGAAGCAGTCATCAACCAGATTTGTGCAACATAGGTCAGGACAGGCAAGATGCTTATGTCGACGAGTTGACGTTTGAGTGATAGGGGAAGATCTCTTTCATCGAGTACTTCGTGGAATTGTAGCTCTTCCAAGCAGCATTTCCGATTCGGGGATAAAATCCATTATCCTGCCGTTTGTTGAAAAAGACTAGCTGACCCAAGTAAATGTACTCGTCGGGCGTATTGTATTTCTTACCTCTTAACCCTAGTTGCCGTTGGTGGACATAAGAAAAAGTTGAGTTTTATGGGCATGTTCACACCCTTTGGGCTCCAAAGTACTTCTCCACACCCTGTATGTATATACAATGATCTCTAAATTTATATACTTTACTATAGGTACTTTGGATTGGCGCCAGGATAAATGAAACAGCCAGGATACGGTATCCGGCAGGAAATTGACTAGCCCATTGTTGGAGTGACTGGTATTGAGCCTGCTTAAGCCGTAAGTTGTGGGTTCGATCCCCGCCCAGGATAAAAATTTGTGTGATAAACGCAAGTGTTTGTTCTTTGTCTTTTTAATCATTAATAAAAATAGAAGCAGGTTCTATCAGCTGCCTAGCAAGCAACTGCATTGAAATTAATTTGTATTATGATTCGTATTCACAATAATGGAAAGTATTGGTAATATTGCCACTTCAATTTTCTTTTTCAATTTGCCTCGTCGACCGGAACCACGAATTTCTCCTTCGATAAATGTGTTTTGTTTGTTTCGTTTGTAAACGTGGCCAAACAGTGGTAGGTAGTTGCGTCACACCCACAATACAACGCAGTCGCTCGCTAACCAACACTCGTGTGCACCACATGTTTGCACTGTATACTCTTACGTCAGTATAACTATACTTCAACCCAAGTTACTCACTTTCCCCGTCTTGCTAAATAAGTAAAAACTTTGAGTTCGGACGTGAAATTGGATGCGACACTCATTTCATGTTGCAAAGATTTTAATCATCTTCCAGTGAGGCGCAGCGGCAAGATTCTGCAATGTAGTGTGCCAGAAAAATAACATTGTTAGGTCACCACCGCTTACCCTTTCACATTTACGTGATATTTGAACAGGCATAACGTACATTAATATTTTATGGTCTTTTAGCTTTGACATTTTGATCAAGACGAGTTCATGGTATCTATATTCTTTCATACTTTTAATAATAGCGTCTGAGAATGTCCCAGTGTCCAATTCAAGGAATGGAAGCCTAACTTATACGGCGGCGGGTTCAGTATCAGTAACTGAACACTTATGCCAAGGAACATATGTCAAAAAACGGAAGAAAACATTGACCTCCAATTCAAAATGCGCTTTTAGCTGATACAGTTTATGTAGGAGTTAAAGTATTTTTTTTCGTTATACGACATATTCCTTGAGAAAAGTTGTTCAGTTACTGATGGTGAACCCTCCCCTAAGCTATAGCACGCAATTAAATTAACGCCCTGTATATCACGACCACCACTGAAATCACGCAGTTAGTCAACTATGAGTAACTAGCAGTTACACGCGATTTCGTCCGCGTGGGTCTATCGACAAAAACATAAACACACACATTTTGCCAAGAAAATTTTTAAATATTCTCCGGTAAAAGTAAATTTTATGTTTTTCTGAATAAAAGTCTATAACTCTGCCAAATTTCAGCAACTTCTGTTCAGCGGTTAGGGCGTGAAAGAGTAACAAACATCCAAACTTTCACCTTTATACGTCTTATATCATAAGAGGTACGCAGTCTTACTTCTGCAATAATACAATTATCTCCATCCGACACTACATGCCGACATTCGCTTGAAACTTGTCTAAGGTACTTCTAGAAACTTTCATCTAACAAGCGATCTCCCGAGATACGTTCAGGCATTTTATTTGTTCGCTCTGCGTTCCCAAGAACTCTCAACTACTTGTAGTAGCATCGAGTAGTAGAATATAAAGAGTTTATATTCTACTACTCGATGCGCTTCTACTCCGTGAGATTCCTTCGAAGAGTGAGAAAGAGGACGTTCTAAGGGTATAAGGTAGTGACGAAGATTTACGAACACAGAACTGTAATACCATCACCAGCCTCCAGAATGACCTGCGTTATGATTTCTTTATTATTGTGATTTACTTGAAGTGCTAGTAGCCGAGTGGTAGTTGCTCTTTCTTTCCGATTGCAAAAGTTAAGCAAAGTTGGCCGTGGTCAGAACCCGGATGATTGACCGCTAGTGGCACAAGAACTGAAACGTTTCACCATGTTTCACAAACAAAGTGGTTCAGGCTACAGTAATGGTCTTTTCAATACATTCGCTCGAAAAATAGACTTACAACAAAATTGTACATTGCCCGTAAATAGTTATTTACCGCACTAGTGCGATTACTTTTACTAACCGTTTTTTTTATTTCCCTATGGCCAATAAAAAGGTATGGTAGCAAGAAGTTTTTTATATTCTGAGAATAAAATAATTTTAGCTTTATTTGAGAAATCAATAAAACTAAGCAACTTATTTATTTACTAGTTGTTGCCCGCGACTCCGTACGCGTGGGGTTCAGAAAAAGTAGCTTATGACTTTCCCCATGGTTCAAACTATCTTCGTACCAAGTTTTTATCACAATTGGTTTATCGGATTATAGTCATAAAAGCGTAACAGACAGACAGTGCAGTTCTCGCCTTTATATTATTAGGTATACAGAGTACCGATAATACGGATTTTTGTAAATTAAACACCTCTTGTTTACGTGTGGACTGTTAGGTCGCCCACTATCCTCGTAAGTGTAAAATAACTAAGTAAGTAAATTAAAGTAACTATGATACGGGTTTCGTTATTTCTTATACAAAACAAAGCCTAACTAAATCTGAGGCTCAGTCACTTTAGCTTCTGTGGGTACTGAAAAAAGAGCGGTACAAAGTTCAACGTGTCTAGCTTCACATGCTTTTAACTCTACATGTACCTACATACATACAAAACTGTTGGACTTCACTTCCGTACAATCTTTGTAACTTATCTCTCCCCTTAAAAGACAATTCCTAAATAAAAAACAATGATTCACTTCTCTCTTTATTTTTTGAAGTATTTCGTTTGTAAGTACCTACTTCCTGAGTTTTCAAAACTTTAGAACTTTCATAAACATTTTTACATTTGTTGCACCGCCATGCCGAAACAGGAATTTTCATTATTATTTTTACAATAAAACTAAATCTAGATTTTATCAATCTTTAGCTGTACCCACGACTTTTACACAAACAACTGGACCGGATCAAACGGAATTTTCAACAACGTATTTGGCTTTCTTCCGTACAAAATTATAAGCTTTGTTTGATTTCAGCTCAGTTTCACAGCTTGAAATTTTGAACTCGCCTATTATCTGTTTGAATGAACCGATGGAAATAAAAAAAAGTTCAAATATTGCACGAAAGCAACCCCAATACGTTATTGAAAACCCCGTTTAAGTTGTTCAAGTAGTTTGTGAGGTATTGGTGCGGCCGATTAAAATTTCGCGAACCTTCTGTCTGAGTGAACCGTTTGCAATGAAATAAAGCTTATATGTTGCACAGAAAGAAGCCCGACGCGTCATTGAAAACCTCGTTTGACTTTGAACCAGTTCAGTAGGTGAGTTCTTGGTTCTGCAGCTTGAAACTTTATGTATCTTCTGTCAGAGTGAACCTACCTATCGCAATGAAACTAAGTTTATTTATTGCACAGGAGTAAGCCAAACGCATTATTGAAAGCCACGTTTGAATCTGCTCAAATTTTTTTGAATTTTCGCGCCTTCGCTTGTAACTTTGCGTGACTTCTATCTGATCGAACCATTTTCAACTAACCTAAGCTTATATGTTACACGGAAGTACCTAATCCAAGCACGTCATGGAAATGCCAGTTGGAGTCGGTACAGTAGTTTGTTCGCTATTGGCGCCGCCTATTGAAACTTCGGGCATTTTCTGTCTGAGTGAACCGTTTTCAATGAAAGTAAGCTAATACATTGCAAAGAATTAAGCTAAACACGTTTTTGAAAACCCCGTTTAAATCCGTTTAGTAGTTTGTGAGTTATTGGTGCCGCCGCTTGAAACTTAATGTATTTTATGTCTGAGTGAACCGTTTGCAATGAAACTAAGCATACATGTTGCATGGAGTAAGCCAAATACGTAACTAAAAACCTAGTTTTAATCGGTTCAGTTGTTTGTGAGATATTGGCGCCTCCGCTGGAAATTTCGCAAACTTGTCTGAGTGAGCCGTTTTCAATGAAAGTAAGCTAATATGTTGCAAAGAAGTAAACTTGACAGTTTATTGAAAACCCCGTTTGAATCCGTTCAATAGTTTGTAAGTTATTTGCGCCGCCGCGTGAAACTTAGCGTACCTTCTGTCTGAGTGAAGCGTTTGCAATGAAACTAAACTTTTATGTTTCACAAAAGTAAGCCAAACTCGTAATTGAAAACTCAGTTTGAATCGGTTTGTGAGTTATTATCGTACAAGCAATTTGATACTTTACATTAGTGTGGCTTCTGATTGAGTGAACCGATTTAAATGAAACATAGCCTATATGTTGCTCAGAGCTAAGCTTAATCTATCGGCGAAAACCGCGAGAAAATCCGTGCAGTAGTTTCGGAGTTTATCGAAAACATACAGACAGACAGAGAAAAAGTTCAGAAAACATATTTTTGAGTTCTATTAGTCGTTTCTTATCGCCCACACATTTTTTTTTATAAATTTATCAAAAGTACAGACTCGCGGTTTCTACTCTTTTATTATATTGATCAAAATGATTATGTCCTATATATAATTACAGCACATTTTTAAGCCTTTAACATTTTATATATTTGTAAAATTCGTAAGAGCTGATCTTTTGCTAAAAAAAAAGAGTTTGTACATAATAAAAAAAAGTTATCGCCTTTTTGGTAAAACTTTGCAATTTGGATCTCTGAGTTTTGACGCAAAAATGAAATTTGTAAGTAGTTTTTCTCACAAATGTATTGAAAAATAGCGTAAGATACACGTCTGTAGGGTTTATCATAAATTTGTGACGATAGTAAACCTTCGACTGCGTCTCGGGTTTATAAAGCGTCAGCTCGTTTGTGATAACACTACCTACGGAACTTGTATCTTAAACTACTATATTAACCGTAGTATGTAGTCGGCGGCTTGATAACTCTGACAGCCAGGTTGGCCACTAATCTGGCAAAGCTTAATCTACGATTGGGTCTGGTTTGCCTTCTGGGTTGCGGAGGTCAGATGGCAGTCGCTCTGTGTAAAAACTAGTCCCTCGTCAAATCCCCTAGGTTAGGAAGCCGACTCCGTTAAAACCATTGGCAAAAACGGAACAAGGGTATGGCAATGATGGATAATGATTGTGACTTAGCCGACCAGATCCCACTGCTGGGCAACGGTCACCCTGCTGTCCATTTACTGTAGTTGTAGTGTGAGTGTGATCGAACAACTTGTACGTATGTCGCAGGCAAATCGTATAATTCACCGTTTACAAACGGCCGGTAAATTATATACCACAATTAGAGACCACATTTCTCCACCTGCTACGATCTTGACATACTTCCCATGCTTCCTGAACTTTCATCAATCCTTTCATACATGCTCGTCGGTTTAGGGTACTTTTAACCTGGCCTTTATTCAGAACGTCCTGAATTTGGTCCTGGTACGTTCGCCGAGGCCTTCCCCTTCCAACGTTTCCTCTCGCCTTGTAGATCTCTTTCGTCAATCTTCCTTCATTCATCCTCTCTACATGACCAAACCATCTCAGCATCCCTTTCTCAATTTTAGTCACTACGTCTTCTTTTACGCCACAACGTTCTCTTATCACACTATTTCTAATCCTGTCACTCAATTTCACACCAATCATACTCCTCAACGCTCTCATTTCTACTGCATTAATTCTACTTTCATGCTTTTTCTGCCATACCCAGCTTTCACTGCCGTACATCAGTGTTGGTACCAAAACGCCTCTATGAACAGCCAGACGAGCCTTGTGAGACACCTTCTGACTCTTCATAAAAGCATGCAGAGCACCATTCACCATGTATCCAGCATTCACTCTTCTTTCGATATCACTTTCACACTTTCCATCTCTCGTAAACTTAGAACCCAGATACACAAACTCCCTCACTTGTTCGACTTGTTCACCACCTATTAATATAATACACTCTGTCATACACTCTTCTCTTTCAAGTACCATTACTTTCGTCTTGCTTACATTTACTTTCATTCCTTTCCTATCAAAAGCCACATTCATCATTGTTACCATCTCCTGTAACTCGTCAGCAGATGACGCAAGTATAACTTGGTCTTCAGCGTAGAGAAGACATTTAATGAGTAATTCATTCATTCTCAGTCCACACATAATCTCTTTCAGATCAGTCAAACAATTATCCATGAATGAATAGGTTAAACAGCCAAGGTGACGCTACACATCCCTGCCTAACACCTTTTTCGATGCTAAACCATTCAGTGTACGCCCCGTTTATTCTGACGCAAGCACTGGAATCCTCATAGAGAAACTTCAGTGCTTGAATCAGATGAACGTTGACCCCATACATAGACAATGCCGACCACAATTCATTCCTCAACACTCGGTCATAGGCCTTTTCCAAATCCACGAACGCGCAGTAAAGTTTTTGGTTTTTGGCCTAAAACTTTTCAGCTATGCACCGCAAGGAAAAGACCTGATCTGTACATCCCATTCCCCTACTAAATCCCGCTTGTACATCCCATATTTTTTCGTCAGTATCTTTCATCACTCTTTCAATCTAAACTTTTGCATACAGTTTGCCGACGACACTGAGAAGACTTATCCCGCGGTAATTTTTGCAGTCCTGTTGTGACCCTTTTCCCTTGTACAACGGCACAATCACAGCCTTGTACCAGTCACCTGGTACTTGGCCGTTCGTCCAACACAGGTTGAAAAGGCGGTACAGCTGACTAGCCACAATGCCTCGCTCAGCCTTCAACATTTCGACCGACACTCTATCATACCCACTTGATTTACCTTATTTCATACTTTTCATTGCTTTCATGATCTCATCCATACTTATCTCACTTACATTACTCTCATATTCATTCTCATGCATTTCCACAGAAGACCTCGGTACGCTGGCCTCTGCTTCTTCTCTCTCAAACAAACTTTCAAAACAAACTTTCCTTCCATCTCTTCAGCACACATTCTTCACCTTTTATAATACTTCCATCCTGGCTTCTGATTTTACTCAGCTCCGATGTTCCAAACTTTCCTCGGGCTGTCCGTATGGATTTCCAGAAAAACTTTTGGTTTGACTGGAAATCTTCAGAAAGCCTTCTGTCAAACTCATCCTTACACTCCTCTTTCTTTCTCTCAACAACATCCTTTACAATACCTTTCACTCTTTTATATTCCTTTCGTGCTACACTAACATCATCACTTGTGGCCTTCTGCATTCTTTGATTAGGTTTTACAGCTAACCAATCTAACCATGCTTTCTTCTTCTCACAAACAGCTGCCTGTACACTTTTATCCATCCACACATTCTTCTTTTTTCCACCATTTCTCCTTTTCGACACCCCACAAACATTGACAGCTACTCCTACTACTCCATCTTTAAATTTATTTATTTTATTTGTTTAGGACAGCCAGTAACAGTTACATTAGTACAAACAACAAAAACTTAGATATAAATTAAAGGTAAGTGCACTGTCTTTAGGTGCCACAGCATGCAATTGGCAGTACAACATCACTTAATAAAATTAATATATAAAAATAAACTTACAATATAACAAATAAATTGGAATTGTTAACTAAACTAAACACAATTTACGCTAACTTCTAAGAAGGTTGAATACTTCTGTACAAATTCTGTAAATTCATTCCACAAGCATTCAATATCATTCACTTTATCTAGTTTCTCAAATCTTTTACTCAAGCCTTTCAAGTATTCACTTCTGACATCCTCCTCTTGCAATCTCTCCACTTTTATTCGTTCCAAAACGTTCCTCTGCTCTTGTGCTTTCTGCCGCCACCGGTTAAATAGACCACCAATTCGGGTTACCAGGTGGTGGTCTGTGTCGATGCCGACTCCGCGACATGCGCGAGCATCCAGAACCCTTTTCCTCAATCTTTCATCCACAACTACAAAATCGATCATACTTCTCGCATCACCCTCCTCTCTTGTATACATATGGATCCTTTTGTGGTCAAACATAGTGTTTGCCACAAAAATATTCCATTGCAAACATATCTTAAGCAGACTTACACCATTTTCATTCACACGTTCATCACCAAACTTACCAACAACTCTTTCATAACCGTCACGCTTTCTTCCTACTTATCCATTAAAATCACCTAGCATGATAACTCGTTCATTCTATTCACATTTCCCTAATATTCCCATACTTTCCCAAAACTCATCTATCTCTTTTTGGGCTTTTGGAGACCTTCGCGAACCCATATCTGTAGGTGCATATGCACCCAGAACGAAGATTCGAGTCATTTCGACTTTTAGCCTGACCCAGATGAGTCTTGGGCTCACACACTCGACTTCTTTCACGCACTCTACCATTCTTTCGGAAAGTATGACACCGACTCCCTGACAGCCTCTGCTGGTACTGGAAACACCAGACCAGTACGCTGGGTAAGGGCCATGTTCTGTGGTGTCACAACCTTTCCGTTTAGTCTCATTCACACACAGTACGTCTATACGCCTTTCATCCATCACCTGACATACTTCATCTATTTTGCCATTCATTCCACCTCTGACATTCATCGTAACAAAGCGGCTCTCCGTAGTCCGCTTTTCGCCCCCGCGAGAAACGGGACGTGATGCGTTGCGAATCACATCGCCGCCATTTGAATTTATAATTTTAGTAGAATCCATTGCGTTCCCACGAGCAGCAAGGGATACTCAGGTGGTCCATCCTGGCGGAGCCCCGCATACTAGCCACGCATCCATCGGCACGGTCAACCTTAGATTGGCGGAATGGGCAGGAATAAAAGGAACGGGAAGGATAGGTTTCATGGGACAGTAATAATTGGTATAGGAAAGGAATTGGGTAAGAAGGATATTGCTTTCTCGGAATGGTCGGGATGAGTTAGTAATAGCTCGGGGAGCCGGGGTCGCGTACCCGTATACAATACTACAACTCCCAAGGAGAGGGTAGTTGAGATGTGTACCCCCTAATCCAACTTTCGGAAAATTCATCTTAATGGTCCTGAAGGATGTCGAGGCTATGTGTAAAATGACGAATTTAAAAATTTCTCGACATTTTGAAAAATGCCATGGCATTATGTGAAGCGAAGGATTTTACAATTCGCCTGCGACATGAATACAAATTGAGTTATACTCGTACTATACCTAATCTTAATCATTGAGACAAACCCAATTATTAATTGGGGTTTATGCAATGCTTGTTCTTTTTTATTTTGTGAAATTGATGATGATGGGGGTGATTATGATGTCAAATAAAAATTTACAATATCGCCTTTTTTGATATAATTATAAGAATAAAATATTTTAAAGGTATTGGAAATAATCAGACAGAGCGAATGAGATTGTCTCTGTTCTTTGTTAGCTCTCTGTAAAAAGTTGATAAAATCTACAAAATAAATTTTGTCATTCAATAGTTTTCCATCTTAGCCAAAAATCCAAACAAATTAAAAAGCCGAACAAAGTTCATTTCTAGGTCTTTCTCGACATCTGACCCCGTTATATTAACATTTTTCAATGTCTCTTTCGACCAAACGCACGAGCCGAGCGAGCGAAGCGAGCGTGTCGCGGCATCAGCCGGCGAGTGGCTTGAGCGAATTCGGTACAGTTATTATCTTTCTAAAGTTAATCAACAAGAAAATTGATCAATTTACGTTACCGTATTATTTTCTGAAGACATGTACAAACAAAAATCCACAAATGTACTTTGAATAGACTGAAAACGAAAAGCATACATCTTATCCCACACAATTTTCTCTCAACTCAGTCTTCAACCGTAGGTGTGTTGCTGTGTGTACCTCTTACATTTAAATCAAAGGAATTCGGTTCTTCTTCTTTTTTAACGATTTAGCGATTTCATACCACTAACATAACTAGCCTCCGACGTTAGACCCGACAATATTGATACAGCAGCGTGGCGCTATCAAATACTTGGAAATGTCGGGCCGAGCGTGGCCCGTGGTTTTACAAAGGGCTTAGAGATTGTAGTGTTGGACGGTAGAGCGGTAAGCCGCACAAAGGCTGTTTGTGCGAAATGCGTTGTTCTGTGCCGGGTGACAATAACCAATCACTATCATCACCTCTTTGTGTTCCGGGAAAACTCCCAATGTAAGCCCTGGTCTGTCTCCACATTCCATTTACTAGGAAACGTGCTTTGAATAGGTTTGCAGAGACATGTTTCAGTTATTAGCTGTATGTACAATGAATTAATCAGATTTAGTTGCTGCGATATTGAAATTCATTTGTTTCTGTAAAAGCGAGGGCACTGAGTTCTGACAACAATTTGCAAGAATTTTTCGTTTTTGATTGACACGATGCAGTGGACTGAATTAATTAATTGCCATAAAGTAGTATCAAGCAGTCCGTGTGGTGCCGGCAAAAAATAATACCAACGCAGCTCTACCCGTGGGTGTCGTAAGAGACGACTAAGAGTTTATGAACCGCAGGATGAGCAGCAGCATATTTCTGTGTATCGTTCTATCTTACATACTGCGGTCACCAACAACAGCGGTCGCCAGCCGCAACGTTTACAAGCTTGGTGACTATTGGTAAATCCCCTCCAAAGTACCAAGCGTTTTTGCTGGAGTTCTGGAGGGAGCTCTCTGTCCTGCAGGATGTTATGATGATAAATACAGGGTTGGCTATTATCAAGATAATTATTTTCTCTGATAATTATCCGATAATTATCTGATAATTGTCCAACTATCAAATCAAATAACGTATATATTTTCATTTATCGCAACATTCCCTGCATTTTTAGGGTTCCGTACCTCAAAAAAAGAAACGGAACCCTTATAGGATCACTTTGTTGTCCGTCTGTCTGTCTGTCTGTCTGTGAAGACCCTTTATCTCACGAACGGGTAAAGGTATCAAGTTGAAATTAATACCATATATTAGAATCCATGTACCACACAAGATCTGAAAATTTCAATTTTTTATAACGACGCAATCAAAAAATATGACATTTTATGTCCTCATCTCCATACATTTATTCAAAAATGCAAAACCTACAGGGTACTTCCCGTTGACCTAAAATTATGAAATTTGGCAAGAAGCTAGGTCTCACAGTACAAATAATGGGAAAAGTCTGAAATCATTAAATATTACAACTTTTCTCACAACTAATGGTAACCAATTGTGGTGAGCTCCCGTTTCAAGAACATTCATATAAGAGAGGGGTCAAGTTGGATGGTCACGGAGGCGATTTTTGTTTTAGTTCTATTTAAAAATGGGAACACTTACAATCTTGAAAATTGGTATGTTTACAGTGCATAAGCTATATAATAACAACAAATAATAAAATTTGGTCAAGCGCGTGTCGGACTCAAAAAATCTAGCACATTAACTTACTGAAAACAACTAATACAATTATGTTTATGTGGTGGTACACAACCCTCAGTGCGCGAGTCCGACTCGCACTTGGCCGGTTTTTTTTTTTACATTTCTTGCATCTAACCCATAAACTACTATTTTTAGCTTTAATGCAGTCAAACTTTGACCATATTGGATTAAGTTTTCTAGGCATAATGTTTTACTTTATTTAATTTCGCAGCGCACAAACTACACTTCACGAAAACAAATAACAGTGAGGGGAATTCCCCTGTAGATGAATGGCATTTGGCGTTCGTTTGGATACACGCTTGATATTGTGACGAAAAAACATGCGTTTGGATACACATATATATTATTTAGTTTTGTTTTGTACAATAACAGTTACTCGTATTATCAACGATAATTATCAACACGTAATTACCATGATAATTATCCAGGCCAACCCTGGATAAATATGAGTACAAAGTGGTCAGAATCCCCTTTCGGTGCGATTTTCTACGACGCGAGTAACCTAGTCAACTCACAAAGTATTTTTACCAAATTGTCAACTTGAAGATACGCTGAACAAAGCAGGTGATATGATATTGGAATGCTGAAATTGTTTGAATGTACACACACAGACGCGCGGTATTTTAAAATAGTACAATTGACGTCGCGACGGTTTCATTAAGTAGGTCTTAAAAATTGTTTGAAATACGTTCTTAATCACTCAACTCGTACTCGGAGCACGCATCATAAACGCGAACAGTTTTACAAATTCAGGTCAGCTGTCATACAATAGGCGTCATATTAGCGATGCACTTAGGCTAGGGGTTACCAGAAGTCAAATTAAAAAGTCCTGACAAAATGCTTGGTTTTTATTTTTTATTCTGACATTTTAGGCGCGATAAAGACAGTTTATTCCAAAGAGTACGGAACCTTGCTCCGCTAGGTTTATCCCTAAAAAAGGTTAAAATACATGTTACGCCATAGAGGATAAGACTAAACACCTCAGAGTAAAAAGATAGAGTATATGCATATTCTGTATGAACTAGTGAAGTGTAAAGCGTCTCACTGTCGCCTATGCTAGTCGGTCAAAAAACTCGGTTAAGTTTTACAAAAATCAAGAAATCTGTAAAAATCTAATGTTTTAGTATAAACTTTGTTTGCGAAAGTGAAAGTATATAGTTTTTTACTTGTGAATTGATCATTAATACTAAGAACGGAAGCGTAAATAATCCGTAATAGCCATTTTATGCGTGATTTTTAACACCTTTTTTTTCCTGAATGGTAAGTGTTTAACCAGAAAAACTGTGGAAGTAGCATTTATTATTCCCATGTTACATATTTCTCAGAGAGAAAGATAAAAATTTTACGTTTTTAGGATTTGAAAAAAAATCCATACATTATAGTATGGAGGACCCTCGCAAGAAAGTGATACGCTTATGGCTCCCTCCTTAGCAGAAAGAGCTGCTACTTAAACCTCCTTGCTAAACACTAACTTTAATGTTTATTAGCTATTATTAAGAACATTACTTTATTTTTATAAAATGTAAAAAATATTTAGTTTTTCATTGAACGGTGGAACACTATGACATTGTTAAAGTTCGACTTAGATCCTGACAAACCCTCACGTCTGGCAACCCTATCAGTTAGAAGATAGAAGATCCCCGCGATGTATCCTTGTCGCGCTATACGTTAATTTTGTTTTGGTTTGGTAACGAACTGCCGGGTAGTGCCGGGCCGTATGCGGTGGGTGAGACCAAAAAGATTTGAACCTCGCTACGCTCGGTCATAGAGGGATCCGAAAAGTGTCGGCTATAGCTTGGCTTTTTACTCATGTTAAGAGTCATATTAGAAAAAAAGAGATAAACATGTTTATGATTATCTACTTTCAAACGTCGCTGTAACGCTTTTTGACCAGCTAGAGATGTGCAGGCACTCGATATGACGAGTGCGATAATGTAGTATTTCGACTTTTTTAAAACGATAGTATTAACATACCCACATTAAATATTGACGAGGCTTTGAGCAGATGTTAGACGCTCATGATGAATTCAAAATTTTGTGACTTAAAAAAATCGTCTTGAATTCGAATGTTTTGTATGCTATTCACAATAATGATCTTTGAAGAGAAATCAAATGAATAGAACCAACATTTGTCGTTGCACTTATGTTTATAAAAGCGCAGCCCGAACAATTCATACATCAAGCGCGAAACCACAAATCGTCAGAATTTGAAAATGACAGAGACTTACGCACGTCCACGCAGTACAACTAGGCTCGATAAAGAACCCGGCAATCGTGCGGGCGCGGGTCGCGTATGGTGAAGGAGTCTATTCCAAGGGGTGCGTAGAGTGTCTTTTTCGCATTTCTGTATTTATAGTTAATATTATAAAAAAAAAGAATCCATCAGAAATGAATTAAGCTGCTTTATTTATTCTTTCATTTAATTCAAATGAAGAGTAAATGAATAAAATTACAGAACGTTACGAAGTATATTTAAAAAGTTATGAATCTATTAATAAAGTTACCTAAGTACTACCTAAAATAAAATTACAGAACGTTACGAAGTATATTTAAAAAGTTATGAATCTACTAACAAAGTTACCTACTACCTAAAAATAACTCTTATTTTCGTTACCATTTTCACTCAAGTCACTCTGCAAGTGTTGTTTATTTAGTAGTTTTAATGCCTAGTTGCAATGCCGCTGCTATGCAGTTCTACTTTATCTGTAAAACTTGAAGGGACCTGAAAATAAATAAATATTGACTACCGATGATATAGTACAGTCAAGAGTACGTCAAGCTTGACACATTGGACGGTGTACCGATCTTATTTCAATTGCTGTAGAAGCTTAAATCACGCTTGTAACACTCACGAGTCGTTTAGTGATAAAATAGCCCACAACAGATTAGTATGGTGTCAGGGCATGAAGACCCTATGTACCTATTAGTGATGCCAATCATTACTCCGAGTAAGATGTTTTTAAAATAAACATTATTTGAACCCTTATACCCTGTATTATACACGTTTTGTCATTCGTTTATTTGACACAGAAGTTGAAATTATGTCTTTTAAATCAATTAATTTAATAATAATAAAATCACACATTTCGTGAAATTTGCAACGTCATTACTTTTTTTCACGGAGACCGATTTTATAGTAAAATACGTGAGTGATGATTAGGTCTATTATTTGACATAGGTTTCACTTATGTACAATACTTTTCAAATTTTTTGGCTAGAGGTCTAGGGAAGAGTCGCATTGTCTTTGGTGATAATGTTTATTATTACATATATTTTACTAACAAATAGCAATATATTGATGAATTAGACAACACAACGGAACCCTAAATCTGCCAAGTAAGACACGCACTTGGCCAGTTTTTATATTACTCGGTAGATTAACATGTAGCGATATAACCATTTACAAAGACCGTACTAGAATTATGAAGTGAGCATCTGATTTAATTTGATAACTTTTTAGACATTATCGATAACCACTATTTACATCTCTAATGGTGGATAATCTAAATCATTCGCGTTATGTAGATATTCTTGAATTTTTCTTGTAATTTGCAGTATATTTCTTTGCGGAAGTTTTTTTTAAATTGATTTACCTAATCTTTAATATAATTTGTTGTCACTTTAATGAGTATTACACATTTTTTTGCAAAAATAAGCTTTTAAATATTACTTACAAATGAAAGCATAAGAATTCTTTGATGTCCTGTTTCCTAGAAGAATGAGATCCGCATGCCGGTACGATTTATGTATTGTTCAGCATTTAGGCTTTTGTGTACAACACTTATTTGATTACATATAAGTATTTTAATAACAGTAAAATTATAAAAACTACAGAGCCGCTTCTCTCACAACATGATCACAACAAATAGTTTCTTATACGACTGAAAGTAAAGACAACGTCATACTAGTTGTCAAGAGAACATTCAGATAACTTTTTAAATTAGCAGAAGTGTAAAAAGAACCAAAACAAACCCAGTTCCAACTTGACGTTTCAAAAGTGCAACACTTGACAAGCCTTCAAATCCCTCTATGACCGAGCGTAGCGAGGTTCAAATCTCTTTGGGTGAGACAATACGCTATGCACTGTGAGCTGTCAAATGTCCACTCACTTCTATGTGTGTGCTAGTTCATTGCTTTAAATGCAATGATGATCTTCATACTTACGTTGCTATACCGTCTAACTTGTTGCTCGACTTATCAAGGAACTTCAATATACATACGCATTAAAATCCTTTAAAATAATCGTTCAACACACGACTACTTAGAATATCCACATTTTTAAACCTTTTGTTTGCAATTTCCATTACTTTGTTTATTATACGACTCGCATGAACGTAAATCCGCTTTAGATTTATAGTTGTGTTATAATATCCTGTTAGGAAACTCTATCGGCGAACTCAGCAAGTGTAAGCTACCTAACAATACCTAGTTAATCGATGCTACATACAAATGTGTACCGTGGGGTGCCGGCAAAGAATAGTACCATCCCATACATACCCGTGGGTGTCGTAAGAGGCGACTAAGGGTTATAAACTGGAGGATGGGCCGCAGCATACTCCTGTGTATCATACCATCTTTCTTACTGCGGTCACCTACAGCCGAGGTGACTATGGTAGTTCCCCTCCACATATTTCCAGCAAAAGCTAAAATTCTGGAGGGAGCTCCCTGTCCTGTAGTGGACATTTTCATATGCAAATGTTTTCTTATAAGCAAGCAAGTATCTTCGTCCAATATATAGCGAATTCTTATAATATCCTCTAACAGACTGCGGTAGGGTGTTGGCAGATGTGATTCAGGGAACTTATGAAGAGGTGGGGCTTCTCTAATAACATGTGAGTGCGGCATTTTGCGAACCATGACACACTTGCTGTACTGCACTCGGAGGGACCTTATTGAATACAATCAAATGGCTATTGATGTAGCTTTTTTGGGTTATAAAAATAGACAATTTTTTTTTCGATAAATAGAACCGTTTTTCCCCCGAAGGGTAAAAAACGGATATTTAGGTTTCTGCCGAAGCTTGAACCATATTTGAGATTACACTCCCGTATCTCAGCCCGTTTCACTCAGATTTCATATCTTGCAGCGCCCTCTGGCGACTATTTTGGTTACTAAGGTCCCCTCCCCACGCCCGTCACAAGCGCCCGTCTGTTCTTTGATCAGTACCTTTAAATTAAGCCGGCAAGGCCTTCAGGTATGGTTCAAGCTTCGGCAGAAACCTAAATATCCGTTTTTTACCCTTCGGGGGAAAAACGGTTCTATTTAGGTGTTCGTGCCTTCGCTTGAACCATATTTGAGACGTGTTTAACTTCTGACGGCGCTTTGGCGGGCGTACTGTGACCTGTCTCATTTAGTAAAATTTGTCTTTAATGCGTAATTTATAACAGAGTTAATTTAAGAATTTTAAATTAGTATTTTTAAATTTAATCAAACAGTCTTGTCGAAACTTTCTTCATAATAAATAGGACTCACGAAACAAATTAGTAAAAGAAAATCTAAATATTTCATTTTCTTGTTTAGATTTTCTAGCGTTGCACACGGTAGCAATACTTTATTTTTAATTTTTAATACTAATAATAATAAATTGTATAGATAATTTCGAATAATTGTAAGATTACAAACAGCAAATATTGAAAAACTGCAGGCAATTTGAGATGATGCTAACAAATAAATCTGTTGACCTGTCAAATCTTTCTTGGAAGGAGTTGAAACTCTCATCAATGCTCAAAGTTTTTCCTGCGTTCAGTAATCAGTCACTACACCAGACGCTTTGCGACGATGAGTAGGGCTCGTTTATCTTATTACCTACAATGAGTGATTGAAAAATAGTATATTACAGCTTAGTATGTAAATATGCAGTATGTGTAATTTCTCTTACAACAGCTCTTTGATTGTATATATATATATATTTTTTTTTTAAATTAAACTTTTGGACTCACAACTTGTAAAAGTTACTTAGGTATCGCTTGCAGATTACAACCAGTCTGAGCATCCGACTTGTTTGCGGTGGTAAGTGCTCTAGACGGTATGCGTCAGATTATTATTAAATAAAAATTTGGGTCTATATCCATAAATTGAAGTAGTCTGCAGTGGGAGCCGTGTGAATGTTCTAATTGTCTAATTCAACAACTAATTCTCCCTTAAAAAAAAAAACCTGTAAAATGACGCTCTTCTGGGTACTCAGCAAATACTGAGTATAAACAAGGTGAGGTCCACTTACAAAATGAATGAAAATCACAAGTAATTTCGTGTTGATCTCATGTTAATATGAGAAGGAACAAAACGGCTGAACAAAATGATCGATCGATCAATTCGATTTATTTTAATTATTTGGATTTTGAATTTTTATTTCGTAAGGTTACAACCAATTCTCTGGCGAGGCAACCAGGTGTTATAGCGATGTTGAAAACTGGCTGGTCTAGTCCATATGCAGAATATAACAACAAAACAATTTCAATTTACCGAAATGACTTCTTGTTTTAATAGTCTTATCAAGCTAAAAGAGCAAAGAAGATTCGTCGAGAGTTGAGATAGTTAGGGATCAAAAACTACTACTTTACGATGTCATTGTACTTACAAAAGTATTCTAGAATGCTTAAAGGTAACAAGGATTTTTGTAAAAACCATCAAACTACGATAAAAATATAGTGAAAAGTTATTTATGTTAAACTATTGTGGTTTTTTAAAATTTACAACAAAGGCCTTAATGCAAAAGGTGTCGAAGTCTTCATTGTTGATGCATACTAATTGAAAGTAGAGTATTGGGATTTTTGGGATACCAACAAAATACGGGTATCCTTGATCTTACCACAAGTTCATCAGAACAAGCTGTTGCTGTTATAATAAAGCAAACCGATCAAAAATTGTTTTTCGAAACTAACTCTGTAGCGGAATAAAGAATTTTTTGGACTGTTCAATAAATCTTTTTACTTTACAGCGGAAAAATAATCAAACTGAAAAAGTGCATTTTTGAGGCTACTGAACTACAAAACTACAGAACAACTAAACTCCAGAGCAACCGAAGCAAAGTTTAAATTAAATAAGAACATTATTGCAGATTTAACAATAATTTGTCAATTATAACAGGCCGAATTCAAATACTTTTTGCGAGTCGTGATAGCTATCAGATAGTCCTGATATTATTATTAGCATGGGTGTTTCCCCTTTGAACGGTTGCACTTAGGATGTGAGTATCATCTGGGAAATATTGCTATTGATTAATGTTAGCAAATACATAAGTCTGGGTAAGGTTGACTGAGGCATCTGCAAGAGATCCTCGATCTACGACATCATCTTTTGGATCTGAAAACTCATACAAGCAAGAAGTAAATAGTTACTGCTGCCTACTTGATTGAATCTGCTTACTCAATAGCAATGATTTGACGCTTAGCTTACTAATAGGTAAGGTTTGTTTTAGACTTTCGCACTTTTCCTGTGCGAGACAATAACAATTTTAGTTTACCTTCACAATAATATCTACGTAGTTCACCTCTCTTCAGTCTACCCGTGACCACGGCTGTTGCAACGCAGCCGAAAAACGTCGGGAATAATAAGGTAATTTATTTTGCCTAATAACTATTATCGGGCTAAGACCCGGAACAAAATAAACATTACTATAGGTAATATGCAATTAAGGGTATCACAAATCCAGCTGTAAACATGTTGGTTACCTATCTAAAGCCTGTAGCTTAGTTAAAAGGTCCAAAAGGTCTATATTGGCGAAAGTTACCTACTTTTTCTTACACGATGACCTTTACAATACCACCAATGTGCTGGCTGCCTGTCATGTGTGGTGGAGTATTTTGTTTGCTCAATAAAGTATGCCTAAACGTATCACGCCAGAATCGGCTCGAAAGAACAACACATTTTAGTTGTATGTTCATTATTTACTTGCTGGAAAAAGCCTACGTCAAATGCCCAAAATTTGGTGAAGAAAGTACCTACTAGATCCTGGCATCGGATAATTTAATACTGTTTTTGTAAGCACAAAACGATGGTTAAGAAGCTTTTTGACAAGAGAAGCTAAAGTTGCGTGTACTTGTCTTAGTCTTTAAGTGCAATATTATTTAATCTTGCGACTCGTGAATAATAGCATCCACAGAAACGGTTATAGCTTAGATGAATTTTCCTTACAAATAAAGAAAGTTACGCAACATAAGTTCTGGGTATGGGTAACTGCGGCGGCTATAGCGTTTTTTGTGCTTCGGGAGGTCGCAGTTGTCTTCTTGGTTAGTGGAGACTTAATCATCTCAGAGGCCAAAATCTTTTGATGTCAGGGTTGTCCTGCTTTGACTAGAAAGTGTTGATACGCTTACTGGCTATCACGCAACAAGCAAGCTTAGGAAAGCTGGCAGGAACTCAGATTTATTAGCTAAACTCGTCTTTGTATACTGCGTGCAAAATAATTCCGTCTGTGACCGTTAATGGGCAGAAGTCAAGAGTCGCGGGGGTGAGCGCGGCTCCCCTCACGGGCGAGCGGATCGTTCATTCGCTCTCCGCCTGTCACCCATACGCAGAAAATAACCGTCATAGACAGACTTTTCCTGAACGCGCTGTAATAACCTCTTACTCTTTGTTTGTATGTAAGCGTTTGTGGACAATAAAGAAAAAAAACGTTTAGAAGTAGTTGTAAATAAATTTGACGTGAATAATGAATAAGTATTTTATGTAGCTATTGTCATCAGGCTGCAGCTGTGAATAAAATTGTAAGTTTCACTTTACAGAAATTCACTTAGACGGGGAGCAGATAGGTGAAACCGTTTCTTCACCTCGCTGAAAGTGAGGCTGTCCTTGTTGGACTGGTAGTTTTTATTGCCCCCCCCCCCCCCTCTCATTCTATCTACCGGAAGAAAGTGGTAACGTACTTCCCAAGGTAGGTGTGCTGTGTTATTATTATTCACAAACTATTAACATCAATCATTATGACCATGCAAGCAAAGATATAATATTGTGGGGGGATAAAGAAATTCATATTTTCTTATTAGTACTTATGTCCCAACTTGTCGAGGAATCGTTCTGTAAGCCACGTATAAGACATTCAATTTTCGCTTGTCTGTAAGAACAAAGGAATGAAGGGAGGATACGTTACAATTACTTCGGCGCAAGTGGCTAAGAATATTTTGTTTTTCGTCTCTCATATGGATAAAAAGTGTGTGGTTTAAGTATTAACCGTGTCGGCTTTGAAGCGCCACGCTGTGCTACTCTGGATACAACGTCCTTTGATGCAACAAAATATCTTCTTAATTTTGAGGTTACGAAGTGACTTTTTAATAATAAATTACCTCCCTTGTCGTGTTGTTGTTTGTTTGTTGCCTACACATTTATTTTAAAAAGTGAGTGCATGGCATCTATTTTGGAGGTTGCTACATATTTTCCATAAATTGTAATAATGGAATTTCGCAAGGTAACGTCTGATGCTATTAACTACATAAAGTTCTCTCAATTTTAAGAACACCGGGTAATCTGACCTCTCACAAGTCCAAGTCATCAAAACAAATGATTTTGTTTGAAGAGAGAATAGCTTCTAGCGGAGATAAGCTAGCTTGCCCTGGTCTGTTTTGATTATAAATCTCAAAATAAAAGGATGACCATTAGATGACAACAAGTTTTTGTGTTAGGCGACAAAGATCATTGATTGAGGCAACATGCATAGGCCACTTAGACTGCAGACCGTCCATAATTACTGTGGAAGTACTTGCGATGTTCTGTAATTAACGTGTAAGAGAATCGCTCGTGGTCGAGTGGTAGTTACTCTTTCTTTCTGATCAAGAAAGTTAAGCAATGTGGGCCATGGTCAGAACCCGGACGGGAGATCGCTATAGCTAGACTATTGTGGCACAACAACTAGAGCGTTTCCGTGCTTTGGGTGGCGCGTTAAGCCGTTGATCCCGGTCTGTCAATGATAGTAATTTAGCCAAGTCAGAGGCCATTTGACGGCTTGGGGCTCTGACATCCAGGCTGGCCATTAGCCTTATACAACCTTGTCTAGGTTTTGATTTGGTTTACCTTCCCTCTGGGTTGCAGAGGTCTGATAGCAGTCGCTCTTTGAGAATACCAGTGCTCTTGTCAAATCCCCTAGGATAGGTCGCCTAGAACAAAGCTAGGGCAATGATGATGATCGGCTTGTAAGATTAGTTTCAAAACTGGCCACTGTTCCTTTTCGTGTCATAAGCCAACACGCGTCGTCTCGTGAGACGACGCCAGACCCGCGTCGTCTCGTGAAACGACGCAGGCCAATGAAGCGACACGCGTCGTCTCGTGAGACGACGTCGATGAGTGAGGCGACATACGACGTCTCTTGAGGCGACATGACGTCTCGTGAGGCGACACGTCGTCTTGTGAAGCGACACGTTGTCTCGTGAAGCGACACCCGTCGTATCACGAAAGCATGGCATTTACAATAACGGTGCTTAAGGGAGGCAGCCGTATGTGGCAAAATACGTCGGGCAATGAGACGACGGTTATGACGGTGCCTAGAGAGGCAGCTGCGTCTCGTCACTGGACCCAAAAGTCCGAGCGGAATTTACAGTGTTGCACGAAAAATCATTTTACAATGACTTCGGTAATGACGGTGCCTAATAGAGGCAGCTGCGTCTCGTTGCTGGGCTAAGAGTCCGAGCGGAATTCACAACAGAAAAACTTAAAAGAAAATTATTTCTTTTCTTTATTTATTTCGTGCCTAGGCACGTGTTACTCGGCTGAGATACAAAAGCGTACTGATCAAAGAACAGACGGGCGCTTGTGACGGGCGTGGGGAGGGGACCTTAGTAACCAAAATAGTCGCCAGAGGGCGCTGCAAGATATGAAATCTGAGTGAAACGGGCTGAGATACGGGAGTGTAATCTCAAATATGGTTCAAGCGAAGGCACGAACACCTAAATATAAGAATATCCTCTTACTTATTATAGGCGAACAAATGATTTGATCTTGCGTATATTACATCTAATAATAG
Source organism: Athrips mouffetella (assembly GCA_947532105.1). Classification (NCBI taxonomy): domain Eukaryota; kingdom Metazoa; phylum Arthropoda; class Insecta; order Lepidoptera; family Gelechiidae; genus Athrips; species Athrips mouffetella. The sequence continues at coordinate 55,992,201 of OX383956.1, read as the reverse complement.
GTGAACTTTAAGGTTCGCTGGCTAAACTTAGGTATCTTTCAAGAACTGGATAATGCTAGTTTCTACTATCTTTAGCCGGCTTAACTTAAGTTCAACCAAAGCTCAAGATGTGCGCATACCAAACCTAACCGATCACGATATCTTGTGACCAGACCAAAAACTAATTACACGCTGTTTTGTAAAGTGGTGAATAACACTGAATACATAAAGCTAGGACTGTTACTTAACTTTAGTTAAAATTAAGTTTAGACAGAATAAAGTAAAGTACTATTTATTATACAGAGTCGGACACTATCCGTTCCCCGCCCGCGCGATTCGCCTGGTGCTCCTTTCGCGGGTCAGTTATCAGCTCAGACGAATCAAAAAATAAACTGAATATCAATGCCTACGCATGGTACGCATGTTAGCAATTTAAAATTTTGACAGGTCGTGGTTTTGCGCTCGTTGTATGGAGTGTCCGTGGTGTGAGGCTGGCTAAAGTTAAATAAAACTCGACTCATATCAGACTTTAACTCGAAAATAAACCTTAGTTTAGCTGGATATTCTAAGTTAATTTTCACACATATCTTTAGCTGTAATACATTCATAGTCAATGTCAATGGACACTGCAACACTAACATCAAGCTCTCTCCGCCCAATGGCTAGTTTTAGGGTTCCGTATCTCAAAATAAAAAAACGGAACCCTTATAGGATCACCTTGTTGTCCGTGTCTGTCTGTCTGTCTGTCTGTCAAGACCCTTTTTCTCACGAGAAGAGGTATCAGGTAAAAATTGATAACGAATATTAGGGTCCATGAACCACACAAGATCTGAAAATTTCAATTTTTTACAACTACGCAATCAATTGATTCATGGTCCCTTGAAGTTGTAAAAATTTCAAGGTTCTAGGATAACACAATCAAAAGATACGGCTTTTTATGTCCTCATCTCCATACATTTATGCAAAAAAGCAAAACCTACAGGGTACTTCCCGTTGACCTAAAATTATGAAATTTGGCAAGAAGCTAGGTCTCACAGTACAAATAAAGGGAAAAGTCTTAAATCATTAAATATTAAAAATTTTCTTACAACTAATAGTAACCAATTAAGGTGAGCTTCTGTTTCAAGAACTTTTCTATAAAAGAGGGGTCAAGTTGGATGGTCGCCGAGTTTTTAAAATCAAAGAGCAAAAGCTTTTAGTATATCATATGGTAGATAGGTACGGAACCCTTAGGGGGCGAGCCCGACTCGCACTTGGCCGGTTTTTTTTTATTTTCCTCGCGGCTACTGACTAACGAACGATGGGTAGGTGTTCAGTGTTCGCTGTTCAATGTTACGTGGTTTGCGTGCGTAGATAGATATATGTACTCAACTTTTTGTCAATTTATTTTCGTTCTTGTACGTTTTTTCGAAGGTTGTGACTGGTTTCCTCATTTTTTGTTTGCTTAATTAAAGATGCGAGTAAACGATATTTCTCAAACACGCGTGGTGTTATGTGGTGTTTCTACTGGTTTTTCATGGTGTATTTAGTGGCTGGTTATATCTAACTGCCAAAGTTATTGTCACCCGCAACACTAGCCTGGGTTACTAGTACGGAGTTTAAGAAGCAAACCATTTGGAAATGGCGTCTGACTTATGTATATGTCGCAGGCAAATCGTATAATTCGCCGTTTACAAACGGTGGGCAAACTGTAAACGGTCGGCAAATTGAAAACGGCGCCGGCAGATTGTAAACGGGTTTAAATCACTGGAGCATTTTAGGTTCGTTAGCCACGGTAAACCCAACCTAACCGATACCGAGAAGGGATCGGTTAGGTTATCTTTCGACCACAACGCACGAGCCGAGCGAGCGTGCCGCGGCAGCGGCCGTCGAGTGCCAGAAACGAATTACGCGCCGTTTTGTGAAATGCCGCGGCATTGTGTAAAATGACGAATTAAAAATTTTTCGGCATTTTGTAGAATGCCGAAGCATAATGTGAAATGACGAATTATACAATTTGCCTGCGACATATAAGTACAAGGTGTGAAAAATTTTTAAAGCACATGCTAGGCGCTATTTTAGCGTGTAACTCAGACCGTGAAACTCAATAACTTTTCCAAGGAATATATGTAAGTCAAAATATGTAAAAAAAAATAACTTTCCATATGTAGAAGCAGCACTACGATTACGCATTTTGTATGGGAGGTAAAAAATTTTTTTTCTTTTGACAACATGTTTAGGGAAAGTTGTTCAGTTTCATGATCTAAGTAACAGGCTAAAATAGTGTTTAAAATTTTTTTCACATCAGACCTAGCGCGGTATAGCGCTAAACTCCTTTTCGTCGAACATTTTTACAGCCTTAGTAACAAACGTTTGTTTACTTTGTTTATAGTCTTACCGCGATCGGTATTTAACTGGCAGTTCAATTGCGCTAAGATTCCAAACAATATTAATGTTGACAAAATGCAAAAAATTATAACAAGCTGTCGGCGATCTGCAGGCGTCATAACGGCACACCGTGTGGCAATTTCAGTGTCTTTTGGCTCGCACCAATTCCATATGTATATTCTGTATATGAAATTAACAAGATTTTCCAGCAGCGTCAACAACAGGCGTTATTTTGGTATGGCTATTCCCAAAGGGGAAAAGACAATGTATAACACCGACCCCCAGACAATATCGCTTGTCTGATGTCTGCACCAATAGAAAATATCGTTTTTCATCATTCCCAATGCCTAGACTAGGCAAATAAAGGGTATAACCCTACTTATTTCCTAGTAGAAAATGGCTTTGGAACACAAAACGTGTCTGTTGTCCACTTCCATTCTAGAGGCTTTATTATCTTAAAGACATTCTCATCACAACATCCATCGTAAATGGCGAACAGTAAAACGATAAAAATCATTTTTGTTCAAAGGAAGTGGCTGCTCTTCATCTTAGCTATCTCGTGTATATCTTATCGATAATTCTCGCTTGATTATTTGCTGAGTAGAATGTATAAGATCATCGATACATTCTTAACATATTATATTTACGATAATTACGGCTCTGGAAACGCTTGTCTTATTTTATTAGGGTCGATAATATGGCCCAGAACTCGGCCAGTCGAACCGTATTTTGTGTGGCGATCTTTAAGTTCTTCCTGTTGTGAACAAGTATTACGAAACGCAGGATATGATGTGGTTAGACCGAGAGGGGTTCTGAAAACCTAACTAGACGATATGAGTTTTTTGAATGTGATCACCCTGGATCAAGAGACTTCCGGATTGGAATTAGACCGAAAGACTTTCTGAATGCTGAACGTGGGGTAAAAATGCTTCAACAGAAGGCAGAAGCCGTAAACCCGCCTTCCTTAGTTCAGAAACAAATTCAGCATACATTTCTGGTTGTAATAAGGATATTGATTTAACAGAACCAAGCCTCCCAGCAATGTATGCCGAATTAGTCTTTGTATTTTGGAAGGTGTGATTGCGGCTTAGAATAGAATAGTCCCGTGTGGTGCCGACAAAGAATAGTACCAACCCATACAATACCCGTGGGTGTCGTAAGAGGCGACTAAGGGTTAACTGGAGAATGGGCAGCAGCATCCTCCGGTGTATCTGATATCTTACTTACTGCGGTCACCTACAACCGCGGTCCATGGTGCCAGCCGTAACGCTTTCAAGCGAGGTGACTATGGTACTTCCCCTTCACATTTTCCCAGCAAAAGCTAGAAATCTGGAGGGAGCTCCCTGTTCTGTAGTGGACGCTTCGTGGGATGTTATGATGATATAATGATGATGATTGCGGCTTTAGGGATATCATTTAGAAGAAATAGTAAGGTGGAAGCATACCGAGACAACTAATAACCACTCGGATATACCTAGAACCAAAGGCATTTCTATTCTGTATTTCCGTAGAAATAGAAGGAAAAGATGTTATCTTTCGTAAACATTGCAGCCCCGTAGTAAACCGTAAATCGAAAATTTATGCGTAAGTTATTGTATTTGCATTCACGGGTAGATTGATTGTTTTGGAAAAAGATAAACCAACAAAATTGTACGTTGAACATACGTAGTTTGTTTATCTGGGCTCAAAGTTTACGAGAGATGGAAAGTGTGAAAGTGATATTGAAAGAAGAGTGAATGCTGGAAACATGGTGAATGGTGCCCTGCACGCCTTTATGAGGAGTCAGAAGGTGTCTCACAAGGCTCGTTTGGCTTTTCATAGGGGTGTTTTAGTACCAGCACTGATGTATGGCAGTGAAAGCTGGGTATGGCAGAAGAAGCATGAAAGTAGAATTAATGCAGTGGAAATGAGAGCGCTAAGGAGTATGATTGGTGTTAAATTGAGTGACAGGATTAGAAATAGTGTGATAAGAGAACGGTGTGGCGTAAAAGGAGACGTAGTGACCAAAATCGAGAAAGGGATGCTGAGATGGTTTGGTCATGTAGAGAGGATGAATGAACGAAGACTGACGAAAGAGATCTACCAGGCGAGAGTGAATGGAAACGTTGGAAGGGGAAGGCCTAGGCGAACGTACCAGGACCAAATTCAGGACGTTCTGAATAAAGGCCAGGTTAAAAGTACCCTAAACCGACGAGCATGTATGAAAGGATTGATGAAAGTGCAGGAAGCAAGGGAAGTATGTCAAAATCGTAGCAGGTGGAGGACTGTGGTCTCTGCCTACCCCGACGGGAAAGAGGCGTGATGTTATGTATGTATGTATGCATACATAGTTAGTTGTAGTTAGTTATCGAGGGTATCGTCCGTCAAGCTATTGGCTTCAAGCTGTCAAATGGCCTCTGACTTGCTTAACGACAGTTATCTTAAAGATAATTGCCCGCTTTATTTATGATGGGCCAAGCTTCGAGGTCCTTCTTTGCCCTTGACAATTATTTCCACGTACTAGCCAATAATACCCCGGGGGATCGTAGTGGAACATTGAGTGCTGTGTAGTCCCCTGGGGAACTGACCCAGGGGATTCAAGTAGAACTAGTGGGATTAACATCTTGAAGTTTCATTCGAAGCAAGGAAACGCTCTAGATTTTATGTCACTTTCGGTGACCTGTCAGGATCGTAACAAAGAAGTACTTACGCTTTCGTATTGTAGTACATTCATAATTGGTAGTCAACTCTGACGACAGAGTTTGTGAGGTCGGTCATCAACCTTACAACCCACACGATATTATTATGATGATGACCGTTTGTAGATGTCACGAAACTTACTTTATGGTTGTGTGTGCAGGTGACATCACACAGAAGGGCTATGAGAAGAAGCGCACGCGACTCCTCACGCCGTACATCGCGCAGCACCCGCCGCAAGGTAAGTCCCACCATCGCCTACTAGGTGGCGTCACTAACCTCCACCCCAACTCACCATGCTACCACTACCAAAACACGGCATGTATGACATTTTATACCAATCAATAAGCAGTTTCCTTGCACTTTCTTAGGCAAATGTCATGCAAGGCGTGACGTCGCTGGACACTTTCCCAAAACAATAATAATTCTTAGTTACGAATCCAAGGTCGCGACGTAACTGTCGCCGGGGTCAAATGTCAATTGTTCGCCATCGATGTACGCTGGAGCGGAGTGGAGTCGCGAAACATGCGCCGGCGCGGCCCGATTCCGCAACGAGGGTCAACCAGAGGGGCATCTCCAATCTGGACTCGAGTTGAATTTAGAACGCCGGGTGCGATGACCCCCTCTCTTCCTCGATTTGACTTGTTGTGTTAAATGAGACCAGTATCAAACTTTTACTTTTATACAAACCTCTTACCTCTCCAGTGAACATCGATGTTTTTGTTAATTCCCTTGTGTTTATTATTTTAGTTTGTTTATTTTTTGGTTTAGTGAGACACACGCACGTTGACCACACTTACCCTACCTACCAATGACCACTATACTTAGTGGCACTTATCTCGATACTACTTTGGTGTTTGAAGCACTTTAGTCGAGATACACAGATTTGTATCTACTTGATCACTCTGACTTAACTTTACTACGAATAGAAAGCTTATATAGTAGGCAGTCTCGTCTGTGGGCGTGAAGGTAATACCTCAATCTGCAAAGACTAAATTAATTTTGTCTTCAATCTGACATCGAGATGTTTACGAGGTTAACTTTCCGACCGCCTCGACCGAGGCAGGAGGCGGAAAATGAGTTGTTGATAAGCTTATAATTTGATTCGTTTATTAGGTGACCAACCGAAGATATAGATTATTAATTCCAAGATAACGCGCGCCACTCTTTGTCCTTATCTAATAAATAATTTTAAATGCATTGTTAGTTAATAATCAGTCTATATATTGCCTATTTATGACAACTGAAACCTAAAGTCATCAATCTTTGTTACTGCTCAAAAGAGTCATAACCTTATCTTGCGCTTGTCACAAAGTAGGAACTTTAGTTAGATCTTGCTTGCAAGAGCGCTGCGTAATACGATTGGTCCCTTATCTCGATAATTGCTTCTTCGAGTATAATTACTACACTGGGCCGCAAAGAAACCGAGTGCAGTAGGTGTTCCGACTTACATTGAAGGGATACAAAAGTATCAGTATCTTTCCTTAACGAAAGAATAATACATAGCCAAGTTAACTGACATGCAAAGATGTGGTCACTGATAGCAATTTTGTCGGAAAGCAAACTTTTCCTCTTTAACGACGACCTCATATAACGATCTCAATATTTAGGCACAAAATGCTAAAGCTTTTCTTGAACCTCATCATTGTTTGTAAGTGTATGGAGCGAAATATTACAGAATCCAGTTTGTTTTATTCTCAAGGCAATGTTCTCCATTGCCCGCTCTCCATCGTCGTCGACATATAGGAGAAATCCAGCTTACGCCGATACGATATGTAAATTTTCCACATATACATATTTGAACTGGCGACTAAGTACGGAAAATAAAATGGCTTTTTGTTAAAATAGGGAAGAATATCACTACCCCATTATTTTATTTTAGGCTACAGATGAAATAACAGTAAACTGATTCAGCCGATGTCACACCTTCCTTAATTCAGAGGCTAATTCGGCATACATTGGTGCTTGATGTATGGATGTTGGTATTAACCGAACCAAGCTTCCCAGCAATGTGTGCCGAATTAGTCTTTGAATTTACGATTTTCGCACTTTGAACATAAACGATTTTGTTATTAGTAAAATGTTATATTTTGTAAATCAGCTACCGAACGGTAACGATAGCTAACGAAGAAATATCCTTTACAAGAAATTCCTATTTAATTTGTTTTCAGATGGAAACTCAGTCGCATGTATAAATATTTTTTCTCAACATTCCTAGAATATTCTTCAATAAATATGAAGCTAATATGAAAGAAGCGCTGCAAATGCTGGTAGTGGTTACTATAAATAACCAGCATCACATCACAGAAAAGGTAGAAGTACTTATGTGATATTGATGTGCCTATTTTATATTTCTTTTTCTGCAAACTTTATCACAGTTAATAAAATGCTAAGCAAAAACATTTGCGGTTTAAATAATATCTCTTAATAGATTAGGAGACAAGTTATAATCGATTTTTATTAGAACTTAAACGTGTGTAGTTTTAACAACAAATCCTACTAGTACATTAAAAGATCAGAAATTATGAGGGAAGGTAAATTTTTTGAAAAGTGTTCCTTAAGTCCATCTGAACTAGAACTAGATACTCGTAGTCCTCTATCGATCCCGTGTACGCTCCCATCTCCCCCTTCAAACAGGTCCCTGATTTTAGTTTTTTTCTATTTATCTCAGAAACTGTTGAAGTTAGATATAGTTAGTATCGTAATTTAATCGTTATAACTTTACAGACCCGTCGACACCTCTCTTATTTCAATGTGACCTATGTACTGATTAACTCTAAGTATGTGCCTGGTACCTGCGCTAATAAGTAGTCAGAATCAATTTCGGATTTCAAATTGACACAACATTGATTTTTGATTTTGCGTTGTCCGAAACCCCATAAAACCTTTGTTGTCAAAACTAACCGAAGGATAACCAAATTCGTAATTTCATCTCATCTATTAATATGATTATCATATGAAATTATTTCATATAAGGTATGACGTATTGTTTTAAAACCTAACTAATTATTACTTGCATTCTAACATTAAACCTACATGATATAGTTTTATCTATGAATATAAAAACCGCGCTAGTTCGTTTAGGGTCCCTGCTCCTGCCAGTGAACTTCTCTGATGTAATTGTAAACAAGTGTCTGTTTGTCTATAGCAGCTGGTGATCGGAAGGCAGTGTCCTAGATTTCCAATTCTCGTAACTAATGACCAGACGGAGGAGCGTTGTAATTGGCTTATTAATTGTCAGTGAAATCGACGCGATCCAGTAAACGGATGCAAGACGACGCTTGTTCGGTTCGGGTAAGCGTACGTTAACGAGAGGAGCGTAGCGCACACACACAACATCATCGATGGGAGACTCTTCAATTTAGGGTGGACAAAGGCGGTCGTTTTTTGGCGGCTTAACAATTCTGACACCAGGGTTTGTGAAGTCGGTCTTCGACCTTACAACCCACACGACATGATGATGATTCGATAAATCTTCACGTTATGCCTTATCGCCGTAAAGGTTTGGGACAACCTTGCTGCTGCGGTCTAAGTGGCGAGCGGAGCGATTTTTCAATACTATTATGCACGCACGCAGGGGTGTTGCGCACGCTTCCGCCCCGCTCGTCGTCTCTCTCGTACGTAGGTCTCGACTCGGAACAGCGCGCTCTGGTTTGCAGCGCAGCGCAGGCCCAACACTGCACTATACGTTGTACTATATTATTATCATTATTCATTACCATTTAGTAACGCGATGCGTGAGATACCACACGCCCAAGTCACGGACACTTTTTTGGTCGAATGAATTTAATAAATTGCTACCAGCTTATTTGTGCATTATTACGAGTATTATATCAATTTAGTTCAAGTGTTTTTTAAAGTTAAAGCGCCTTTAAATCTATCGCTGTCACTTTCTGTTTTGTTGACAAAAAAGTGACAGCAATACCGGGTGTTAGTGTTAACACTCTGATCCTTGAAACTGTGCATTGAGACCATGAAACTGAACAACTTTCCCTAAGGAACATAAGTCGAAATACGAAAAAATTTTTTTTATTTCCCATAGAAACTGCACCAGCTGATTGCGCATTTTGTATGGGAGATGAAATTTTTTTTTCGTATTTAGACTTATGTTCCTTAGGGAAAGTTGTTCAGTTTCATGATCTCAATGCACAGTTTCAAGGATCAGAGTGTTTACACTAACACCCTGTATAATTAAAGAAGCTTTAATTTTAAAGAAGCTCTGTGCAACCGGCTGTAAGTTTCATTGAATGAGTTATACTTTGCTATGCAAGTAAACAAATCAAATGAAACATAAATTAGGAATGAAGTTGAGACGTCACCCCTGCCCTATCTTACCAGAAATGGCGCAGAAATGATGTTATGGCGTAGTTACGTGAATGGGTTGTGAAAAATGTAATATCACGAATAATATTTATTCAATCGTGGAATTTGAAGAAAAACTATACAAGAAAGAATTATGTTCCTTTGAGATCTAAGGTTTAGATACTAACGTAGTTGTACGCTCAAAGTAGAAGTGTTTTTTTTTCTAGTCTGCTAGCTAATGCAACTATAAGGATACACTGCATGAAATAACATACAATAAGCTATAATGAACGTGTCATTCATACGTTACGTGAACTCTTAGCTTGAAAAATCAAAGGCGATGTGTAGTTATTTACAAATAAATTGATTCCTGATCGTATAGTCGAAGTATCCCACGTCGTTAATTTGATAGTTCCACTGAGCGAAAATAACGTGATCGGTCATGGTCTTCTTTGTCACATTTTTAGGGTTCCGTACCTCAAAAGAAAAAAACGGAGCCCTTATAGGATCACTTTGTTGTCCGTCTGTCTGTCAAGACCCTTTATCTCTCGAACGGGTAAAGGTATCAGGTTGAAATTAATACCATATATTAGGATCCATGAACCACACAAGATCTGAAAATTTCAATTTATTACAACGACGAAATCAAAGGATATGGCATTTTATGTCCTCATCTCCATACATTTATTCAAAAATGCAAAACCTACAGGGTACTTCCCGTTGACCTAAAATTATGAAATTTGGCAATAAGCTAGGTCTCACAGTACAAATAATGGGAAAGGTCTGAAATCATTAAATATTACAACTTTTCTCACAACTAATGGTAACCAATTGTGGTGAGCTCCCGTTTCAAAAAACATTCATATAAGAGAGGGGTCAAGTTGGATGGTCGCTGAGGCGATTTTTGTTTTAGTTCTATTTAAAAACGGGGACACTTACAAACTTAAAAATTGGTACGTTTATAGTGCATAAGCTATAAAATAACAACAAATAATAAAATTTGGTCAAGCGCGTGTTGGACTCAAAAAATCTAGCACATTAACTTACTGAAATTTCAACTCAATTTCAATTATGTTTATGTGGTGGTACGGAACCCTCAGTGCGCGAGTCCGACTTGCACTTGGCCGGTTTTTTATATATTCATGTATACAATAAACAAATTAGATTAAAGCAATAAATGAAATGATCTCAGTGTGTACCTGGCTTGGATGTTCATGAAAATCAAAGTTGTAGAATTACATGAGATTCTTCTTACAAAGACGAGAATAACGCTTATAAGAGCAATCTAGGCTTAAATGCTCCTATTTCCAGGATGATTAAATTCTACAACTTCTTACCTAGGACTGCAAATGTTGATATTTTTCATGACAATATTTTTTATTTTAAAAAGAAAATACTAGTGGTTTTGTAAGGTTCGTTCAGTTAGTGTTAACTATCCTTTTAAATAATATGTTTGGTATAACTTCAAATTTTAAACCATAAATTGTATTGCAGTATCAATCAGTGGCTATTTGATTGAGAGTACAACGTAACTTTTCTATGTCCTTTCAATCAAATACCTACTTTTACCTAAATTTGCTCTTATCTTGTTCCTAAACTCGTTGGACATATTTGTGCATGCTGTGCTCTCCTGTAAGTGATAAGGCACATGTTCTTGTAAGTTGCAAGCAACCAATGTAATCGCCCCGATGTAATCAATGTGCACTCGTTGTTGGAAATCCTAATAAATAAAATAAAAAAATAAAAAAAATAACCGGGTTGGCTATGTTTGGAAAATATTATGTAGAATATGGTTATTGATTTGCAACGGACCAGACGGTACATACCGGACACTGTTTTACTGAAACCACTGATAGTTGACTCGCGGCTCGCGACCCGCTATCCACTTAGCTGAAACAATAAACAATTTGCGCCGGCAGTGCGGTTCGGAGTTGCCAACGCTTGCTTTGTGGTTAATCTAGATATTTCTAATTGAGTGTACTACGTAATAGTCCAAAAACACCAGTTAATAACTTGGCAGCAGCCGCTTAATCTGCGCAAACCGAAATGGTCGGATATAAGCCTTTCAAGACATTTCGCAGTATTAAATTAGTACTACCTTTAGCCCCTGGTCTATGTCCGCCGTCCGTGAAAAGGAAAATGTCATTCTGAGTGTCAGGTTGTTTTTGTTATCATCACCGGTAATGGGGTTAGAACAGAGTGATGCTTGCGCGGTATGGGCCCCGTGCAAGCGAAACGTCTCTGAGTGACGCACTACTAGCCTACCCTTTGCTAAAGTTCTTGATGTAGATGGGCTAGCTCGAGCGCTCATGGATGGGGCAGTAGCTCCTACAGTTAACAAATAATCTGTACTTTCTGCCTCTGTATTCAGTTAGTGCTCTTAACCACCTGTATGTTGGTGGTATTGATCGTGAGGTTCCGGACATTATGGCTGCAGTGCGGCGTCTGTTAGCGTGCTGCTGTTGCCGCTAGTACATACTTACCTATTGATAATGATATGATATCTCTTATCAGGGCGATGACCTCACTGATATACACAATCTCCCAAGCCGAATATCGATATCTACCAAAATTGAAAACTAGATTAGTCATTTCAACATTTCAGGAATTTAATTTTCAACATGAGAATTCTGAACAAAACTAATCCAACATTTCACAATTTCTGTGCTATTGAGGGGTTTCAGCTCTGGACTTGAGAGTCCAGTAAAACTAATTTTGATACAGATGAGTCTGTATCAAAATTAGTTTTACTTGGAAATACACAACTCAAAGTTGTGAGCTACTGCGTCAACAATAGAGCTGCAGCGAACAAAAGCGGATATTTGTAATTAGTTGGCACTAGGAAACAGGATTTAATCCTGTTTCATTAGGATTAAGACTAGTTACCTGCCTCGTTTCATTTACGTGTGAACCGAAATGAGAGACAACGAGATGAACTTAACACGTAATTTGAGCATCGTTCTCTTAACAATACACATTGGACGCACACCAATTACCATCAATATGTTCAACAACATGGATTTGATATTGAATACTCATACAATCCCTTGAAAAACTTACCATGAATCTGTTTAATAATAGTTTCGGAACAATGGGTAACTGATTGATTTGAAGTTTTCAATATGTATTGTCTGATATCCAATCTGACAGCAGACATGTTTAGGTAGTATCGTTGTTTGTCGTGTCACATTTCATGCACGTCATAACCACTTTTGAAATACCTATAGAGCTTCATCAAGCTTGTGAATGTAGCGTTTTGGCCATACAATCATAATCTCTTGTTTTGTGTCCACTAACGCGAGCTTTGTAAAACTAAAGCTTATAATTTTCATAAAAAAATATCATTCCAGATATTCACTGTCAAAATCTATTATTTGGTCGAGAAAATAGGAGAAGACAGAACACTGGCAATGTTTGGCAAATATTAGCCAGAACCGGTCCGGAATGGCACGTGCACCGGCGACATCGAAGAAAAGACACGTCGAAAGCGCGCGCGCAGGCCTTAGAGACAATAGCACAGATTATAGTTAACTGACGTTTACAGATCCGTCATTTCCAGACGGGGTGCCGCGAAAATTCAACCTTAAGTATAACTCAAACTTTAAACCCAAAATAGTTTGTTCATTGTTGGATATTAAAATCTCTTAGTGACGTCAGCTAAACTACATCGCTTCACAAACAAATTGTCACCATGGTGGGGAAAAAAAAGCGACAATAAAAACCCACGCGCTCTTTTAAATATGTTCGAATTTACAGGGTTGATACAATAAACATAAGTCAATTTGAATTAGCCTGAACCGCAGCCTAATCCCATAGATTTTTCTCTTCTACATAATCTGATATTTTATAATAACCTTTCTTATATAATTTCTGCTTGATAACAGTTTTGAATTTATGTAACGGTAAACTTTCAATATGAGTAGCGTATACTCGTACATTGACCTCTATAAGTTTTACAAATTTTGTGCATGAGAAGCAAGTTGATTCTTGTTTCTTATGTTGACACTGTGCCTGTCGCTATTTTTCTCGACAATATACACATTAAATTCTCATAAATGTATTGCGACACAAAAGTCAAAATGTTGATTTATTTAAATTTATTTCCAAGAGATTCTCTAGGCTTCATTTTATAAATTGCACGAACAGCTCGCTTTTGTAGTATAAAAATGCTGTTTGCATCCGCAGCATGACCCCATAACAATAGGCCATATGACATGTAACTTAAGCAACGAATAATTTGTGGATGGAAAAGTCGAAAGCAGAAAGTTTGACTAAGGAACTATGTTTGGACCAGTTAGGAGATAAACATACTAAAAGTCCTTGCCCCTCCGAGGTCCGCTCGAGGGAGGGGGAGGGGGGCACAAAAAAGGTCGCATTTTTTTTTTGCTTACATCTCGAAAACGGTGCGTCGTACGAAATTTTGTTGTACTACATAATGAAAGCTGATACCTCGGAGGGGCAATTAGTATGTTTATCTCCTAACTAGCCCCAACAAAGTTCTTAAGTCAAACTTTCTGCTTTCGACTTTTCCATCCACATACCCCTTGTGATCACTCATTGGCCATACTAATAGTACGAGCGGCGACCGTCATTTGACCTACGTTATTTGATACAAACATAAGCCCCATGTTAAATGTTCATAAAAGTGATGCTAAGATTAGAAAAATTTGAAAAAGAAATTGAATTGGCCGAAAGTTCAAAATAAAGTACCACTTCCGGTGGAAAAAAAATAAATGGCACTTACGTCATTTGATACCGAGATAGAAATTGTGGCATCAAGTAACAATTTATTTGTAGTGACAGAAACACCTAGTCTGCCAGTTCCTGTATGGCCGTAAGTGCTCGACATACGGTTTCAAAGACAACGATCCGGACCCCTCTACCTACGTCATCTGATACAAAGATGAATTACGAGTACATATCAGATGTTAGGTAGTAATCCTATATTCAAGTATATACTAGTCTGCCGAAGCTATTCTGGCCGAAACCCTCCGTGACAGACCTAATATGATACCTAGGAACCCTTGTGGCATTGTGTGTATGTGTCCTCAAATTGCTTCCTTGGCAGCTTAAATCGCTAAACTGCCATTGGCATTACACACACATGTTCGATTCGGCATGTTCGGTTTGGCATGTTCGGTTTGGCATGTTCGGTTTGGCTTTTTCTTAGAACTTGAGTAGTCCGTTGTATGAGAAAAGCCGAACCGAACATGCCGGCCCGCTTATTTACGTAGTAACCTTTACTCTAACATATTACAACCGTCCAACATTTTAGTTATGAACATTTAACATGGGGCTTATCTTTGTATCAAATAACGTAGGTCAAATGACGGTCGCCGCTCGTATTATAATGAGACTATGGAAATAACTGAAGTAGACTAACCTCGCGGTATCTACATCCGTCAGAGCTCTTATTCTTTTCACTGGGTATGGTGCAGAACTGAGTCTGTTCGACAATTTATTTATATGCGGACCCCATTGTAATTTGTTGAATACCTAGGAATACAGCAGATTCCACAAGACTCAATTTTTCATATTTGACTAATAGGTTTGTAGCAGTTGGCGTGACATTAGGCAAAACAAATTTAACACACTTAGTTTTCTTTTCGTTAAGCAAAAGATTATTTACGGTGAACCACTTAACTCCATTAGAGATAGTAAGTATTTACGTCGTCAAAATTTGATTGTTGTCTATTGACCTTAAAATCAGAGACGTATCATCTGCAAATAGTACTATCTCATTCTTATCCTTTACAAGGTTTCGCAAATCGTTAATGTAGACAATAAACAGGAATGGTATAGAGTATAAAGTCCATAATTGCAATGTACCGCTTAGAACACGTTTTTCAATCGCTCGAGAGACTGGGTCAGGTTGGCGTTTTATACGAGATAATAAGTCAGACGCAAGAAGGTATGTAAAAGTGTTCAATCAAATGTGCAAATGCTTAACCTAAATCATATCGTAAAGGTAAATTTTAAAATTTTACCTTATTTTTATAATGTAAAAAATCTCGATATCTTTTATTTTTACGTGATTTACGTGACATGCGTGACTCAACAATTTTTTCTTGTGTTTTTCTTTTTATACATCGTCAAAAAGTTTGACAGAAACATGTTTCAAGCCGTGCAGTCCGTTGAGCAAGTGCTATGCGTGACATTCGACTGCCTTAGTAAATACGCATTCGAGCGCCGCGGGTCATACCTAACGTGCGGAGTGAAACAGGCTGGACAATAGAAATAGCCTGAATTTTCGTCATTCGAGTTGCTACTCTAATGAAGAAAAAGCGCGATGAAAATTGCATATTTTACTAACCGTAAAGCTCTTTCAAACGACAAATTTCTGGAAAATGAGTCAAAGCGAAAACAGTTGAGTCGAATTTTAATATCGTTCGTTCAAACAGGATTTTCAGAAAACTGAATGTGCATGTATTTCCGTTAAAAGAGCTTTTAGAGGGTAAAATTTGATACAGTTGATGCCAAGTTTGTCAGAATTTCAATTAAGCAAAAGCTTTTGTTGTAAAACTGTGTGTCGAACCTTATCGAAGCGTAAATTTGTGAAGTTTTATCGGATAAGGGTTAACGCAATGTTGAAACCGGAATAGAAATGAATAACGCTGTGCTTTTAGTTAGATGTGTGAAATACTGAAATCATACCAACTTCTGTGTGTGGACTTACATACTACGTAGTATTGCATTGCGAATCGAATAAGATGTAATTAGAATTCTTTGGTTACGTCAGCGTCTTCTAGTAGTCAAAGACTATAGTATAATTATATTTTCTTTGGTACAGTTTAAGTAATGGCAGATGATCGAAACGTGTACGGACATCAGACCACCCGCTGCACAAACGTTACGTTGATAATACGAGACACCCCACTTCCAACTCGATTGATATTGATACACACCTATCACACATAACACACCAAATAAAACCGACATTACGTATTTACTTAATTTTATCTTACTTTTGAGTTGGATATTTTTTTCGAGTGACATTTGACCCAGCTGCTTTATAATATAAGTTAGTTTTTACAAATAATAGATTGTTACTAGGAATAGTGACTAA
This sequence comes from Athrips mouffetella, assembly GCA_947532105.1. NCBI lineage: Eukaryota > Metazoa > Arthropoda > Insecta > Lepidoptera > Gelechiidae > Athrips > Athrips mouffetella. The sequence goes on along the minus strand of OX383956.1, from coordinate 55,975,811 downwards.
AGTAAGTATTATCTAGAACTTCAATTACTTAACTATTAGTCATTCGCGACTATGAAGAGTTATTATTCGTCAACACACAATGTACTAATTTCGAATACAATGTATATTGTTTACGAATAAATGATGATGATGATGTACAGCAACAGGCAGTGACTCCGATGCTGACGGTTATTTACTGCGCATGGGTACTGATCGGGGAGGCAATCTCGATACACACGCCCTGTTCCACTCACCCGGCGGCATTTTTTGAGTTCTACGCATCAACAGTCAGTATCAGTTAGGCTGAATTTACATTGGGTAAGTAAAAACGGATCAGTAGACGTACATTGCTTATTGCATTCAAGTGTTTTCGTGTAAAAAGATAACATATTAAAAATAAATGTATTTCCACTGACCCCATTTTACTGACTCCGTGTAAGTCTAGCCTTATTTTCCGGGGGTGATAGTGTTGTGTTGGATGGCAGCGGGCGGGGGCGGAGGCGGGGTCGGGGGTGGCGGCGCGCGGGCGCCGCGAGGAGACGGCAGCAGCCGACAGCACACGCGCAACCGGCGCACGCACCGCCGCGTCACGCACAACGAGAAACGATACCACTCAGGTACCAAGCACACCGTCTGCCCTACGCCATGGCCACCTCCACTGCTTGCTCGGTACCGTAGAGCGAACGACACCTTACAGCTTATTTAGGGTTTCCACTAGAGCTGTAGCTAAGCCGTAAGCTGGAAAATTCCAACCAATAAGATTGCTCCATATAAGGTGCTGATAAGAGCTAAATACGCTTCATTTGAACAGTTTTACGAAAAGTGATGAATATATGGCCGTGAAATAAAATTATGTGATAATTAAACATCCTTCCAAAAGCTGACTCTGAAACACGATTATACGCCATATATTTATTATTTATTATACGAATATATTTTACACGCCTTAAAAAAATCTAAAGTTACCTCTGCTTTTTAACCTTTTTTCTTAAGCAGGTACCTACCCATTAATCTATCTATTATACCCATTAATATATCTATATATATCTATTAATGTACCTACCCATTAATCTATTACACATTATTCAATATATTATGCATTACGTATCATATATCTGTTTTATAATTAATATTATGGGTACAGATTTTGAGGAAAATACAAAAATGAGCCAAAAACGTAAAACAGCACGAAGCCGCTCTGTTCTAACACGCGCATTCTCTCCTCTGTTAGAAAGGGAGGTAATGTAGCTCTTATCAACCTGCGCTACTATCTTATTAGTTGGGATTATTTAACACGGCTAGCTAGGTACCTCGCACAGCTAGTGAAAACCACCATTAAGATGCATGCTGCACCTTCCGAAAAGGCAGGTGACTCAACATGTTTTGGTGTTTTACTCGTATTAGAATCGTACAAAATATAGTTACAGGAAGAAATCTTACTACTTGGGTCTAACTACACTAGTCGGAATAAAGATGAATAAATAATTTTGGTGTATGTAGTAGATTGTGCATGAGTATATTTTAAATTTTGATATAGGTTTTTGAAAATAAAATTGTAGTAAAGAAACGTTACCTACGTACTCCACCGGCTTTTATGAGTTTTATAGTGCGATATATTTTTATTACCTATAAACTACTAACAAATCGCCTTTGCAAGTGGATGATCAGATTTTTCGGCCCGAAATTAGACTATTAATGTTAAAAAAGAGTGCTGATTGAAAGTGATCGAATACAAATATTATATTTAGAAGGTTTCTGTGTACTCCAGTAAAATACGGTTTTTTTTTTTACTCTCCATAAAATCTTTTGAGCGTAAAAAATGTTTCTTTGGAAAAGTTTCTTGTTTTCATAAGTACCTGTAGAATCGCTGGACTTCGCGAGCGAAACACGCTGTGTTATTTATTTCTATCTGATAGCCTGGGCTATGTAAAAAAATGTATGTATGTAAATACATGTTTAATTAATTTAATATGATTATAGGAGGTAATGTCTCGAATGACTGAAAGGTCACACACTATATTGGTCACCTTTTCACCGTGGTAAAACTTCTCATTCTCAACAAAAAGTCAGTCGAAGAGAAGCGACCTGGAATAACTAACTGTAGGAAATACTCTCTTCCACTGAAGGAACGTTTAAGCGGACTAATTCGCGGGATACAGCTAGTTGAAAATTATTAATACCGTAACATACACACGCAGCATTTCCACTAAGGGTTCCCGCACACGGGCTACCGGCCACAACCACAAAACGCCGCCACTGGCATATTTCCTGTAGTTTCATACATTTTATATGGACTTGCCGCACACGGTTGACGCCGGTGGCCGCCACACGCTACAAATCGTTGTTGCTCGCTTCTTGTGGCCCGTACCGGCCACAAAACGCCGATACAAAACGCCACTCGCGCGATTCCCCACCCCTCTCTCCTTTACCTTACTTAACCTGTGCAAGTTTTTGTGGACTTTTTAGTGATTGTTTCTACTTACCATAATGTGATAGCTAGTTTTTCCGCGGGGGCGATACTTTTACGCATGTTGGTGATGTGTTGCTTTAATCCATTATACAGGGTGTTAATTTGATTGCGTGTCATAGCTTAGGAGCAGGATCAGTTTCAGTTACTGAACAACTTTTCCCAAGGAACATAGGTCGAAATACGAAAAACCAAATTTGACCTTCCATACAAAATGCGCTATCAGCTGATGCAGTTTCTATGGGAGGTCAAAAATAGATTTTCGTATTTTTACCTATGTTCCTTGGGAAAAGTTGTTCAGTTACTGATACTGATCCCGCCCCTGAGCTATGGCACGCAATCAAATTAACACCCTGTATAATGAAGCCAGTACTTCCCAAAACGTATGTATAAAATGTTGGAAAAACTTTTCTGGATGGTTAAAAAGATTATCGAAATGCTCGTTACGTTTTTGTACATTTGTTAAAATTGGATGTATCCGATAACTACGTTTTCGTCTTCTACGACGACGGTTTTTTATCAGAAGCAGCGCAATAAAACCTTCGTCAGAGTCCATTATGATACTGCGCGCATGGGTTAAAAAAAGTAGCAGCCACCGACCGCAAGTAGTGTCGACCACAAGTAGCTGTCGCGCGCTTCAGCCACCTTCGTGGCCACTTCTAGCTTCTCGTGGCGACGTTTGTGGCTATGGCCGGTGGCCCGTGTGCGGGAACACTAAAACTCATCAGTACAAATAATATGACAAAGTTTGTCGAAGATATATCGAGCAGTATTAATTTATAAAATGTGTTCCAATAATACTCTTTTCATTCAGAAATGTTAACAACGCACCAGTGAATTCAAATATTTAATTATGGCTTTCGCGTAATTTTCTACAGTCAACATTAATATATTAAATTCATATTTGAAAGAAAACCTTTTTGTGGTTCTTGTTAAAAATGTTCAAGTTGTTAATTTTCTTTGTTAAATATGCTGTTTCGTCTTTGTTGTGAGACATTGAATGGAATAGTGCAGAGTCGGTTTAAGCTTTTTACGGTTCCGTACCTCAAAAGAGAAAAACGGAACCTATATATGATCAGATCAGTAGTTTTCCGTCTGTCTGTCAAGACCCTTTTTCCGCTGCGTTTTTCTCACGAAGTGGTAAAGATATCAAGTTTTTATGTCAAATATTAAGGTCCATGGTCCCTTGAAGTTGTAAAAATTTCAAGCTTCTAGGATAACACAATCAAAAGATACGGCCTTTTATGTCTCCATCTTCATATACTCCAGTAAAAATACGGTTTTGCAAAACATTAAATGTTAATAGCTACTTTTTTGTGTATATCGTATTTAAATATGATGTTAAGACGCAATATTTACGAATCCACCTAACATTTAAAGCGAAATATTTTTTTCGAATAACAGCTAAGGCAAAAATAGTAATAGACAATTATATATAGGTACTTTATATCATAGATAAACGTATACTTTACAAATAGGCATAAAAATCCACCATAAATATATTTTGAAAATATCAATTTGTTTCAAAATATAAAATCTACACTTATTTTTACATATAAGATCCAATAAAGTCGAGGTAAAATAATATAAATAAACTTATCTAAACTCAACCTTTTTAAATGTAAGTGATTCTTATATATATTCACAAAAATGCCATACTAAATTAAAAAAAAAATTTTTTGTAGTCGCTGGTTTACAATGATTTTGTAAACATTTATGTTGGATTTGCCAAAAATATGATTACTTAGCACTATTTAATTTATTAGAAAGCAAAACGGATCTATTACTATTTTTGGTTGCGAAGATAAGCTTTATTTAAATTTCGTGCTATACTCGTAAAAGTTAAACAATACAAAAAAGCTAATATTTTGAGGTGGATTCATGTATAATATGAAATTATGAATACATAGCAAGAAGTAAATAAAAAAAAATCTTAACATTTTTTTCCGAAATTTCATATTTTTTTAATGTTTGGACGGCAAAATAAATAAATAAATGGAGTAAATTTAGGTGGATTCCATTAAAAAGCTTTACACAGAAATATAATCTATCGATCTGAAAAAGAATCACGGCTATTATCAATTATTTCCGTTTCGCCATACAATCTCTCGTAATTTTACTGGAGTAATACATTTATGAACCAATCCAAAACCTATAGGGTACTTGTTTCCCGTTGTCCTAGAACCATGATTTTGTGCATAACATTTCTTTCTGGTCTCATGGCACGAGTAAAGGGAAAAGGCTATAAAATATTACAACTTCACCTATTTATAACCAAATTAAGGTAATGAGCTCTCGTTTCAAGTACATTCATATTACAGGGGGGTCACGTTTGAGTGGAATCGGAGTTTTGAAAATATAAAGGGCAAAATCTTGTAGTAATCGTATGGAAGACAGCTACGGAACCCTTAGTGCACGAGTCCGACTCGCACTTGGCCAGTTTTTTTTTAATAAAGTCTCGAAAACTTGGTAAAGTTTGCCAGCTTTGAAGTTTTGTAAAATAGCGTAAATTTATATTTCAGCGTTAGTATAATGAAACTGGCAAGCCGAAATTCAGAAGTAGGGCATATTTAGAGACGCGAAAACTGCAAGTTTTTTACACACGATGTAAATTAGACGTATATACTTCAGAACTCTTTTTGCGCTTTCTCACAAATTGCGCTTACAAAATGAGCTTATATTTCGAAGTAAACTATTTAACATACATCCCAGCCAGTAGAAATCCATGAGCAGAGGATTTATTCGATAGTTTGCTTATAATTGCGGGTATCGAGCGGGCTGTGTTTATCTCTACGAGTGGTCGCGGTCGACTCGGGCCGTTGGGCGCTTCACTCATCACTCGCTATTCAACAATGTCCCGTCATTGGATTACGAAAATTTGGTGCGATTTATAAATGCGTGTTTGCAGCGTGTGTAGTTGAAACAAGTTCAGTCGCCAGTAGAATCAATGACGTCGATGTAGCCTTTACGAGTATAACGCAATATTAGCATTGATATTCGCAGAACAAGTAATTCCACTTATGTGCAGTACGCTGTTATGCGAGATGGAACTGAGACTGGACTAAAGTTCACGCCGACAATTAGTATTGCGTGCCTGAAGGCATTTACAGAAGGCTCTACGAACGTACGTTGTTATAGTAACCACCTTGCTTGTTTTTTCTTTTCTCAATAGTATTGAACATGACATACAGGGTGTAACAAACAGGGACCCTGAAGGACGTGAATCTGCACATGAAACTGAACAACTTTCCCTAAGGAACAGAGGTCGAAATACGGAAAAAAAAATGTTGAATCTCCCTTAGAAATTGAGTAAGTGCATTTTGTTTAGAAGGTCAAAATTTTATTTTTCGTATTTCCACCTATGTTCCATAGGGAAAGTTGTACAGTTTCATGGGCAGAATCACATCCTTCAACGTTGATTATACCCTTTCTGTTACACCTTGTATGCTTTTTTCTTTTTTCAAATGAATTCAGTAGAGTCCGCCGCCGCCGCTTGGCTTGTGGCTACACAGTCGTGTTGTGTTTAGTCTGGTCGACTTGCGCAAACGCAAGTGCTCGTACCACGATGTGTTACAAGATGAGTGTTCTATAAAAAGTAACGCATCGAATCGACAGTAATAACAAACGGTAGCAGATTTTTCTAACTCGCCGAGTATAGATTTTACTAAATTCAGCACGGCCATATTGCAAAGATTCGTCTCGTACAGTATTTGTTCGTAATTTACTACTAAATAACAATGTTAAAACAACCTATTGAAATTGAATAGAACTAGCCATCGATTATTTGTAGAAAGAGAAAGCGTGACCAAAACAATCAATTCAAATTATCAATGTTATTTCATGCTTTTGGAACGGTTTTGCTTATGAGCTTCTTTTTCCAGATGCAGCTAAACTAATGTAGGGCCAACGTAAGTACCAGGCCACTCAGAAAGTATTGCGAAAAATAGTTTTTATATATGGGAGACTGGCCGGTCAGAATCTTTTTCGAAAATATGATTACTTGTAAGTAAAAATATGTGTGTTCCATTTTCAAAATTTCCCTCCACATTTTTTGCGAGCCAATTCAAAGTATCGTGTCTTACTGAAAAATGGATCTGCGTCGGGAACATTTTAGAGCTATGATTTTTTACGATTTCAAGTGTCGCCTGAAACCGGATGAATCGTTCGATAGACTTCAAATGGCATTTATGGATGAAGGCCCCTCCAAGGCAACCGTGTATCGTTGGTATAACGAATTTAGGCGCGGTCGACCAACCTTGGGGGATGAAGAAAGAAGCGGTCGCCCTTTGACGGCTATTACGGAAGAAAACGTGCTAGCAGTGAAAAATTTAATCCAAGATAATAGGCGAATTACATATCAGGAGATTCAGCACATATTAAAGATTGGATCGGGAAGCGTTCACGAGATTCTACACGGGCATCTTCGCGTGAGGAGGATAGTATCGCGCTGGGTGCCGCACTACCTCACCGACGCTCAGAAGCAGGCCCGGGTGGAATGGTGCCGTGATATGCTGAACAAATTTGAAGCAGGCTCGTCTCGGTGTGTTTACGACATCGTAACAGGTGATGAGTCCTGGATTTATCAATACGATCCAGAAACCAAGCGCCAGTCGACAGTTTGGGTGTTTCAAAATGAACCAACGCCTACCAAAGTGAAGCGATCTCGAAGCGGGGGGAAGATTTTGATCGCCAGCTTTTTTAATTTGACTGGCCACTTGGCCTCAATTCCCTTACGAGATCAAAGAAGCATCAACGCCGAATGGTATACTACCAAATGTTTACCAGAAGTTTTTTCTGTTGTGAGCAACAAGCGACCAAACACAGGGCTCCGCGGACTACTGCTCCACCACGACAATGCGCCTGCACACACCGCGCTCAAAACGAGGGACTTCCTGGACAGCACACCAGTCAAACTCCTGGGTCACCCTCCTTACAGCCCTGATCTAGCACCGTGTGACTTCTTTTTATTTCCAAAAAAAAAAATCAGCTCAAGGGGATACAATTTTCGTCGCCGGAAGATGCGCTGGCTGCGTTCGAGCAGGCTGTAAACGAGGTGTCTACGGCGGACTGGAAAAAGTGTTTTGAAAACTGGTTCAGACGCATGAATCTTTGTATAGAGGCTGGTGGAGAGTACTTTGAAAAGATTTAATAAAAATATATGTACCTGTAGAACAATTTTTTTTAGTGTCGCAAATATTTCTGAGTGTCCCACGTAGTCCGTTTTGACGTTTTCTTATCATCAGAACTCAGGGCTCATTTTTCTGTGCAGGTCGTACTTTAAACATACGTTTGACAGCTGTCAAAATGGACCTGTTACGATACCCTTACTTTAGTTTGTATGATGCTTTATTCTTCCTAAATATAACAAAAGTGGTGTGGCTGGCAACACTGGTGGTAGCGTGTGTGCTCTAAAAAAGTCCATCACAATATCCGCGTTTCGACATGACGTGCCTCGCATCTCAACAACAACAGACAACCTGATAATACTAACAGCTTTTTGTGTCAATCTCATGTCTTATCTAAACCAACAGCAACATGTATGAAGTTATCGCGGATCTGGTCACCCTGACTCAGCTTAACCACCATATTTGTATGTATTTGTACAATTAACTAGGTCCAGCATACAGAAAACTGGAAAAAGTGATTTACTTCATAATTTTGTTACATAAATCCTTTTATGTACGTATAGTTAGATAGGTCTCCAATCAAGGACCTGACTTGGCTTGAGAGACCTTAGAAATTCAATTACTCGCCAGTAAATTTAAATAAGTACTATTGATAAATTTAATTAAAATTGAAGGTTACATAGAACTCATTATTTTGTTTGTTCTAAAACATAGTGCGAAATTGTAATGGGCTCATATTTTAAGTTAAGTTTTTAAGATTATTTACTTGACGAAGTTTGACAGATTTACACCCTTTCAACTTAATGTTGCCTGAATGCAAATAAAATGCTCGCATATAGATACGAAAATTGAATATAACAACTTGTTGCTTCGAGCACACTTCGTTCTTATAATACTCGTTCGTAATAGCTCCTCGCTGCTACTTTGCTTGAGTACTTCTGAATGCCCGTCCTTCTAGACTATTTGTTGCTAAGTAGTTAGGTTTAAAGAAACTTTATTCTCATTGAAGGCTAAAAACGAACTAATTAATAACAATTGTTCACTTTTGTAATAAAAATCACCATTAAGTAGGTATATTGATTAAACTACCTTTCCAAAATGTGTTGTGTTAATCCGTGTTTAAAGAAACAATTTCTTTAATAGATGACGTCACCCTATTATAAAGTTGCGCTCCCTCATAAGTAAACATGTGTTTGCCGTAGTTAGTCCGTACCTTTAAGGTGATCTGTGACGGCCAGCTTAGACCCGAACGCAACTAGATGGATCCACTGCTGCAAATGTCAGGTTTTATTTTTTAACGCAATAAGTACACAACTATAATCGATAAAAAAAATATCCCCATATGTCCAGTACAGTCAATTACTCTCGTCAGTCCGTGATTTACATGAATACGATCACTCACACATGCACACAAAGCTCAACCGTACAGTTTTGACCGCACGCCCACAATCGTAATATTGAACCAAAAATTGCTAACAAAAACTAGTACTTTCAGTACATTATTGGCTGTATTTTTGTATTAATCAGCGAAAAATTTAACTAAAAATAGCAGTATTCGTTCGTTTTTCAACAGAATTTTATGTCCCGCGTAAGAATGCAAGTCATTTGAATTTTTGTATGGAAAACGGATCACCTTAAATTTGAAATAATTCTAAATTTAAGACTGTTGCGCTTGAATTTATACATTTACAAAGTTCATCGTGGTTCGGGTGGTGTCGTACCTACCTTTCTTTTCCTGTGAATTCGCGAGTATGTTATCCGCCGTTTGTATGAAAACGAAGCGTGTCATAGTTGTCGGTGATATGACAAGCAAAGTAAGCGTTTTGAGCTTAGTTTAGGCCACGGGTTTGGGCACGCCAAGTAGGTACACTTGAGTCATGTGGTTACAGCAGTGGTTGACGTGGCAGGTAGCCCGAGGACTTCGTTCCTATTTCAACCATCAAGATTCCTCTCTGGCTAGTTCCACCCACCAACTTCTAAATTTCAATTTATTCAATTCAATTTGATACATAACCAAAGCTTAACAAAAGCCGTCATAATCATACTCTTTATTTTATAACAAGCTGTTACCCGCCACATCGTCCGCGTAGATTTTATAAAAAAACAGAACTCGAACTTAATTGAAACATATTTTGCGGAACGCTTATCCTTCTTGATCCCTACGTAAAAGATGCATTTGTACTTATCCAAGTTGAATAAATGCATCTTACTACAAAATTCATTATCTTTTGATTTTATTTAACTGGTAGGTAGTGCGGAATTTTCATTGTCAATCGTTACAGGCGAACTTAAAAAAGAAGGCAATAAAGGAAGTGAAGTGAATGGGCAGCGAGGAGGTATTCATAAAAGTAAAAAAAGTCCCTATTCCTCCCTATCTATCCTTTTCTATCCCCCCCCCACATCCCCCCTCCCCCTCCCTCACCCCCTCCCACTCTCTTCCTCTCCCTCTCCCTCGCCCCTCCATCTTCCCCCCTCACCCTTCCTCAGCCCTCCCTTTCCCTCCCCACCTCTCTTTCCCCCTCCCTCTCCCTCTCCCCCTATCCCTCACCCCCCCCTCTGTCTCCCTCCCTCTAACTCTTCCTCTCCCTCTCGCACTTTCTCCCCCTCCCCCTCCCTCCCCCCCTCCCCCTCCCTCCCTCTTTCCCCTCTCGCCCCCTACACCCTTCCTCTCCCCTCCCCCCATCCCCCTCACTTTCCCCATCCCCCTCACTTTCCCCCTTACCCTCCCCCCATCCCCCCTTTCCCCCTTCCCCTCCCCCATCCCCCTCCCTTTCCCCCCTTCCCGTCTTCTCATCACCCTCCCTTTCCCCACTCCTCCCCCCATTCCCCTCCCTTTCCCATATCCTCCCCTTCCCCCTCTCCCCTCCCTCCCCCTAACCCTTCCCCTACCCCTCCTTCACACTCTCTCCCTATCCCTCCCCCTCTCCCTCTCCCTATCCCTGACCCTACCCCTATTCCTGCTTCTACCCCTATCCCTACCCCTAAAGCCATCTTAACCGCTATCCCTATCCTTATATAAACATACAACCGACACTCATATTGATTTTTAGACATTTCAAACCTATAGAATCCCAACCCCATCCCAGGGGTGGTGGTAATTCACGTCCACCACGTTGGATTTCAAAATCATTGTAGTTTTCGTAATCAGCGACCCGATAAACCATACGAACGACACCCATATTGATTTTTAGACATATCAACCCTATCGCACCCCAACCCTATCCCCAAGGGATGATCGTATTTCACGTCCACCACATTGAATTTCAAAATTGTTGTAATTTTTGTAATCAGCGACCCGATAAACCATACAAACGATACCCAGACTTTTTCACCCCTTTTCCCTTTTTTAGGGGTTGAATTTGGGGTGGAATTTCAGTAACAGTCATGAACGTTGCATAGAATTACATCATTAATGCCTAAATAATAAATTATGTGGATTTTACTTTAAAAATAAAGAATTTTCAACTTCATCCCCCTTTTCACCCTTAAGGATGTCGAATTTTCAAAAACCCTGAGACACGTAAATATTAATTTTTAGTCGTCAGCCTAAATACAAATTTTGAAGATCCTAACTTCAAAACTGGCGAACTTTCATACAAACTTTCATCCCCTATTTTACCCCCTTAGGGGTGGAATTTTGTAAAACCCTTTCTTAGTGCACCCCTAGGCCTCATAAGGAACCTACATGCCAAATTTGGAATCTCTAGACCCAGCGGTTTGGGCTGTGCGTTGATATGTCAGTCAGTCAGTCACCTTCTTTTTTTATATATATAGATTTATAAAATTATATGAAAAAATAAGTATAAATAATAGTATAAAATACATTTCAAATAATATGTATCAACTCTAATTATTAGGTCGTTTTGTATGATAAAAATACATAAGTAATTCATTGTAATATAGAATGATATTTCAAATAAAATCAGTATCTACAATTTTATTTTCTTAAATGACAATTTAAAACAAGTACATGGCCGACCGAGCTCTGTATAATCTAAACTAAAACCCTTCATATACAGCGCCATCTACTATGGAGTAGAAAACTAACCGAATTATTGCCCCGTCGATTTCCAGTGTTGTAAAAGTTACTCACTAAAAACACCATAGAAAAACACCATCACTTTCCGTTCCACCGCCATTGAGCGGGAACAAAGAACCCGTATATCGTATCACCATCGATTTGGTTGACTGATGCTAAAAAGACCAAACAGAGGAAAACTTATAAAATCAAAAGAAACATGGAAAACTAAAACTTTAAATTTCTGGTTTTCAAAATCGGAATAATCTGGGCTTGTCTCTGTGGGGTTTGTTTTTACTTATTTTGAGTTAACCAACAATAAGAAGAATTCAAGTTGATCGTAATCGACTATATAATGTACTCGTACGTAGCACGTGGTAGTAAAAACCGAACTCTCGGCATTTTTGGTAGTCTGCCAGCGCGGAGTGTTGAGGAATGTCTGCGAAATGCTGCCGGCCTAGTGGAAAGCGCGTGCCGTGGTCACCAACCAAGCCGTGAATGGCAAAAATATATTGTGTTTTTCTCCATGAATAATCTGAAAACAAGACAACAAGCAGCTCTGAGCCTGTTTCTTTTTGGAATTACTATCGAAATCCGAGCTGAAATTCAATGTTTCAAATTACATACAGACGAATAACGCAATGTTGGAAAACGCAGAAACAAATTGCTTGGTAGTACGAGTATTCAAATTCAAATAATTTATTTCAGATAAGAATCCATATAATTTGTTAGTACCACTTAATCTATATTAGTTTTATCATAAAATGTCAAAAAAAGTCCAGTATCAATAAATCATGTCAATAATCAAAATCTATTCATACGAGGGCATTGTCAACATCTTGTGTGTGTAAATTCCAACTTCATTTGCACTACATGATTGTGTTTCGCTGACGTAGGGTTCACAGTAGGTACTTGCTAGCTTTTATTCTTAAAGTATCAATTGAAAGTAGTTCATGGAACCCGTCTTTTGTCCCGAGGGTTACAAGTGACGCCTGCCTGACCGCTTGTCACTATCGCGGTAGTAGTGAACTGTAGTGAAGGGTGAACACAATAGTATACAAGGATAGCGGATAACTATTCTCACAATTTTACGACTAGATTGTTCGCAGAGGACGACGTAAATAACTGCAGTGGATGGTTTTTCCTGAAGCGCAGTTATTAGGTGTATTTCTAAGAGGAGAGAAAATAGCGTTCCGAATGGACAAACGACTGATTCGAAAGCAATATTCATCTGACAACTGATATAAGGCTCAGCTCAGGGCTGGTCGGCATGCGCGGTTGGCGCCGGCGACAATCCGCAGACAGAAAACTTAAATGAAGAAACGGTAGAAGAGTTTTATCGTGATTTGGTGGGGATGGAGCACTGACCTCTATATATATATATATATATATATATATATATATAGAGGTCAGTGGGATGGAGACTTCAAAACAGAAATGTTACGGAACCATGACGTCACTTCAGATGTCGACCATACTTCAAATCCAGAAAACATCATATAAATAAGTAAAATGAATCCTGACTCTGCAGAATTCAAACCTAGAGCACTTAAATCCAGTCCTAAACACAAGAAAAGGCCACCTAAACCCATAAGGTCTACCGAAACCCATAAAAGAAAACCAGCCTAAACTTATAAAAGAGAAGCCAAAAATAAAGAAGTAGAAATAGCAGTATTCAACCGCTGCTTGCGTGGGTTGCTTTCCTGTACATTTTCTTTCTCGTGAAAGAAAATGTATAAGAAAGCAACGCACTGAAAATACTGAAACCAAATGGTGTCATCTCAAATAATAAGAATAATGCTATTGAGTTAAAGTGATCAATTGGTTTGTTTCAAAATGTGAAAGCCCAAATCATTCTGGAAGCCCAAATCATTCCAAAAGCCCAAATCATCCCAAAAGCCCAAATCATTTCAAAAGTCCGAATCATTCTAAGGATTCTTAAGAAACACGCTGCACCTAGCCCTAAATCTTTCCAGCACGTTTATCCCCATGGATATCCCCGAAAGCACTTTACCAAGACCAATGAAAAGAGTGAAAAAACTTCCCCTACAACTATAACACTTCGTGCCATCGCAGAGGGCTGTAGAATATTACAAGAAGTTCAATTTCAATTTCAATTTATTGCATTACTACATGGTTAAAAGGTTCATGGAATGAAGCAAGTTGTTGAGAGACAAATGAAGTAAAATGATGAAAGATGGAAAGCGGAGGACTTGCTATCTTTGTCTTTTAGCCTGCTGCCCCCAGCGCGCCGTACTAGAAAAACTCGACATGGTGCAGTTGCCTCAACACCGTCACCTGCTCGAAACCGAGTGCAAAGTTTGCCCTGTTATAAATAGACAGAAAAAAAATTATCATCCTTCAAATGCTGACAACAACATTGCACTAGAAAACTGGCGAAGCAAACCCAATGAGGATGTACATACTCAAACATCTCCACCGGAGCCAAAAAATGTTGAAGACTATGATGATATAAATTCATGGAGAACCGAAATTCTAGACATAAGACAATTAGTTGAATTTGAACCAACTGCCGATCAGTTTGTTGGTCATGAACCAACAATCAGTCGATTGATTGATCATGAACCAGATACCGATTAATTTGTTGATCATAAACTAAACACAAGAAAAGCCCACCTAAACCCATAAAAGACTTCCACCGAAACCCATAAAAGAAAACCAGCCTAAAGTCATAAAAGAGAAGCAAACAATAAAGAAGCAGAGAAATGCTGCTATTCAATGACTGCTTCACGACGAGAAAGAAAATATACAAGAAAGCAACACTCAGAAACTACTAAAACCAAATCATTCGAACCAGATACCGATCAATTAGTTGATCATGAACTAAATAACAATAAATTTGTCAAACAAGTTCCAGCTGTTGATAAACTGGTTAAACATGATCCAGCAAAAGATCAATATGTTGGTAATCAAACAACACATGAAGATAATAAAGAATCTCTGAACCAAAATGTAATTGAAAAAGGAAACAAAGTATATGAAAAATTTGTCTTTGGTTATGTTGAAGATTGGTCTCATTATCTAGACGATAGATCACTTAGTGATGATATTTATGATTCTTGTTGTGAATTTGTATATCATTATTAATTCAGATTCTAAGAGAATTAATAATGATATACAAATACACAACAATGTAACTTCAGATAATAATAATGAAAGTACCAATTTAGTAATTTTTAAAGACAAACAGGTTTGTTATTAATTTGAATCTAAACCGAAAGGTTTAAAAGTTCACAATTTCTAACTCCAAATCACGAAACCTTTTAAGACTAAGTTTCCTGAACATTCCGATAAAAATATTGTTGAACAGAAAATAAGTGGTAAAGATGATGATGATGAAATATGCAGTTTGCTGCTGGAAACTTAGGACGGCCTCAATCATATCATATCATCGCACATTTTTTACCATAGTGAAGTTGTGTACGTATTGTGTATTTTATTCAAACGACATTTGATTTCAAACGTCGTTGTTACTCCAAGTGTCAAACAGAAGCCGCAGGCAGCTTCACTGCAAAGTTGTTTGTTTAATTTCCGAACTACGGGAAACTACAAATTCTCAGAAAACAAGCAAGTACTACTTTTCTCTACCTCTCTCTTTGTTGAGTTACTACGAGTTCCCCGCCGCAGCGTCAAACTAAATTAAACCCTACAAATTCAAATTCCTTGATTAAACCCCTACCTTAGCTCTCTTTGAAGCATGTTTTTACAAGAATTTTCTTTTTTTCTTGTTTCTTCACGTTTATAAGTACAAAGCGAAAAGGCTTTACGAACACTTCATATTTTCCTTCGCTTGTAAGGAGATTTTATAGAAATAGACGTAAGCTTATTATGCACGAGGCGTTTTATAGAAAACGAGCCCTTTCCATGTCTGCAGATGCAGAAATAGATTCCTCCGATACAGAGTGATAGATAAATAAATTTTAGTTACAAAATATTTTATAATCCAAAAGCATCAATGCGCACCCAGAAGGATTGTATTCTGCAGAGGTGAAGTAGGGACTCTTTCGATGACTGTTATTTCTAACACGCCCTATTCCTATTAAGTTCACTTCGTGTAAAATTAAAACAGTTACTAATGGGTTATAAGCGTTCCATCAGCAGCCGATAGAGCATGCGGGTAGGACGCAGGTAAAAACAAAGGTTCGCTTTGAAGACAGTACAACTATTACCGCTTCGTGAAAATTACCGATAACAAAGAGTAACCTGTTGGAGTCTTTTATACTGGCCCTAGACTATTGACTTTTATCGGTCAATAGTTTTAATCCGCATGAAATCGCAGCCGTATTAGAATCCGTCGTATTACATCTAGGCGCGCCCGATATTAAAACGTCGCCGTTTTTCAATCCCTGTGGTTCCGCTGAATTACAATTTGGCTGAAATGATGTACGCCGCATTGAATGAGCACTTCGCGTTCGTCAAAGCGGCGTAGTAAAGTGGCGCCCAATCGCAAACGGGCGCTTCGTAGATGCACTGCTTTACAAAACGACGACGCGCCAATTAGTTTGTGGCACTCGCCAGCCGCTCCCGCCCGGCCCGGGCGGGAGCGGCACGCTCGCTCGGCTCGTGCGTGGTGGTCGCAAGATAACATATATCTATGTACGTTGCCAAGATTCGAAATCGCACGATATTCTAAAATTTCCAAACACAAGTAAGTATCGTACTTCGTTTGCGTGTCTTATTCGAAGAAATATTTGTTTTGTTACATATTCAGGCTATTATGATCGTATTTAATAAAATAAATTCCAATATTCAATTATAATTGCCAAT
This sequence comes from Athrips mouffetella, assembly GCA_947532105.1. NCBI lineage: Eukaryota > Metazoa > Arthropoda > Insecta > Lepidoptera > Gelechiidae > Athrips > Athrips mouffetella. Next base: position 55,959,433 of record OX383956.1, on the reverse strand, counting down.
TTAAAGTATTTGTATTGGATGTGGTTTTCGTGCAGAGTTCCGATTGACCATTACGTGTTGTTCATAATAATGTCATATCATTCGTACACACGTGATTATTGCGGTTTCAGTAGTTAGTAGCACTAACGCAACGTTGTAATGCGTATAGAGGTCGCAGATTTCGCAACGTCAGGCAGGACCACAGTAGCCTAGTTGGTAAAGCGTCTGCGGTACTGACGCAGAAGACGCAGGTTCGAATCCTGCCTGTGGTTGTGAAATTGTGCGATTTTCTACTCTGTAGATTTATCCGAACACTGGAAGTGTTAAAATAAAATCATTTTCAAAATCATGTCCTCATTAATAGCGCTAACTAGTAACTTAAACTATTGCGTAGTCTTTCTAGTGTAGGCAACGAAGCAGTTGACCCCAAAACAATTCTCTCAGGCAGATTTTATTTGACAGGATGATAAAGTATCATGAATTAAATGTTAACTCAAATCATCCAAAAAAAATTACAAAAAAAAATTCATACATTTTTTGTAATTTTTGTATGAAAAAATTAAAAGTACCTATTTTTTTTTATTTATTTATAGAAGGTTTGTCTCATATAGTGTAATACCCCAGCAAAGTTTCATCGACTGAGGATTTAATGCGGGGGTCTTCATACAACGATCCGCTTCGTTGCCTAGCCTAGACTAATCCCCGGAAGCAGGCAATACGTGAAAGTCCGGGACTCTCGCAAATTGTCCGCGTAGCTTGTTATAGGAACGGTTCGTGTACATCCTAAACAAGCCTAAACTTTTACAAAAAGATCGTGTGTGTTGATCGTCCGATTGTGGACCGATCCTGAAGTTTCTGTCTGTACAAGGCAGAGTGCGTAGTTAAACCAGACGGTGGCTACCCATATGAAACCACATTACTAATTTAAATATTTAAGTGCTTTGTGTAGACACCGGAAATAGTATGTTCAGAGTAGTCAGAAAGTGCACTCAATTGCGCGGGCGCACGTGCAGCGCAGACCTTGGCCTGCTCACTAACACTTCACTGGTGTCTACCAACTGCGCGACACCGCAATGCAGCAATGCGCCCAATTCAATAATAACAAATATTGTACTTATTTTACTTGTGGTCTTGGACACGGCCCGCTTGCCGCAACTATTGGCGCCATTGTAAAAACTGTGTTGCGGCACATTTTTTATTAACACTGCTGTCAGTAAGTGGTACAAGGGAACACTACCTCACAAAATGGTTACTCATAAACATGTTGGTTGACTCACCAATACCTAAACTAACTTAAGGCCCAGGACCTACAATTTTTAACCGACTTCAAAAAAATTAGGTTATCAATTCGATCCGTACTTATGTAATCATGTCAAAAGTTCACAATTTTCGCGTATATACACACATCGGTTCGGAACTTTCCAGTCGAGGTAGGCAGAGACCACATTTCTCCACCTGCTACGATCTTGACATATTTCTCTCGCTTCCTAGAGGAAGAAATTGATGTTCATCCACTCTTTCATACACGCTCGTCAGTTTGGGGTACTTTTAACCTGGCCTTTATTTAGAACTATTATTTTCTTTTTTTTATTGCAAATCAAGAATAACAGAAAATTGGTGCAGCACTGCACAACTGCACTGTAACATCGGCTGCCTCATTTCACATGCCTTATGATCCTCATTCCCCATTCATCGCAATGTTGAACATTATAATACATAACATCCCATGAAACGTCCACTACAGGAAAGGAGCTACTTCCAGACTCAAGCAAAAAACGCATGGTACTTAGGGAGAGGATTTACCATAGTCACCACGATTGTAAGCGTTGCGGCTGGCGACCGTTACCTAGTTAAATTATAATTTTACGGGTAAACTGTATATAGTAAATTGTCACGACTCCTCCATTTCTTACAATTTTATTGAACTAGGTAAATCATAATATAAATAATTTCACGGGGCTTATTTTTTTAATTTTGTGTTAGCCGGTGATCGGTTAGGTTATATTTGGTTAGATTGGGTAGGTTCGGTTAGGTTAGGTGACTTTATAATTTACCGTTTACAATTTAATGGCTTTGACAATTTATCCGCGAAGTTTTTGATTTGATCCCGTGTGACTGTGCACTTCAGGGAGGAAGTACGAGTATCTCTAGAGGTATCTGTAGACATAAAGCAAGTTATGTTTATTGCCTTTCCCAGATGTTTCGCCCACGCCACTTCATGCCGATTGCCGACGTGTAACTGTAATATACTGTAAAAAGCTTCTCAGACATTTAGTTTTTAAGTTTAGTTCTTTTACCAAAAATGTTTGTTTGCGAAAGTTGTTCTGTTTCGTTGACTGAATACAACCTTTCAGTTTTCGGTGCACCGTATACTGTCTCTTATACCCTTTTTTATTAATTGACTAGCTGTTGCCTGCTACTTCGCTCGCGTGGATTTCGTATTTTATGTTGTTACCAGTTTTCCGAAGGAATAAAATATTTTCCCTTATAATTATATTTTCCCTATCCCTACCCCAACCCCTTTCCCTACCCCTACTCCTAACCCTTACCCTTCCCTTACCCCTACCCTAACCCGTCCCCTATTCCTACTCCTGTCCCCATCCCCATCCGCATCCTCGTCCGCATCCCGTCCGCATCCAAGTCCTCATCCCCGTTCGCATCCCCGTCCGCATCTCCGTCCGCATTCCCGTCCGCATCTCCGTCCTCAACCCCGTCTGCATCCCCGTCTGCATCCCCGTCCGCATTCCCATCCGCATCTCCGTCGGCAACCCCGTTCGCACCCCCTTCCGCATCCCCGTTCGCATCCCCGTCCACATCTCCGTCCACAGCCGCGTCTGCATCCCCATCCGCATTCCCATCCGCATTCCCGTCTGCATCCCCGTCTGCATCCCCGTCCGCTTCCCGGTCCGCATCCCTGTCCGCATCCCCGTCCGCATTCCCGTCCGCAACCCCGTCCCTGTCCCCGTCCGCATCCCCGTCCCTGTTCCCTGTGGCCGTCTCCGTCCCTGTCCCCGTCCGCTTCCCCGCCCGCATCACCGTCCCTGTCCCCGTCCCCGTCCCTGTCCCTATTTCTATTCCTTTACTTATAACCTATCCCTATCCTGACCACCACGTTGAATTTCAAAATCGTTGTTGTTTTCGTAATCAGCGACCCGAAATACCATACAAACGACACCCATAGAATTTCAACCCTATCGCACCCCAACCCCATCCCCAGGAGATGATGGTATTTCACGTCCACCACGTTGGATTTTAAAATTGTTCTAGTTTTCGTAATCAGCGACCCGATAAACCATACAAACGACACCCATATCGATTTTTAGACATTGCAACCTTATCGCACCTCAACCCCATCCCCAGGGAATGATGGTATTTCACGTCTATCACGTTGGATTTCATAATTGTTGTAGTTTTCGTAATCAGCGACCCGATAAACCATACAAACGACACCCACATTAGACTTTTTCTCCCCATCTCCCTCTTTTAGGGGTTGAATTTGTGGTGGAATTTCAATAACAGCCATGTAAGTTCCATAGAATTAAAACCCTAATGCCTAAATAATAATTTTTGTGGATTTTACTTTAAAAATCAAAAGATTTTTAACTTCATCCCCCTTTTCACCCCTTAGGGTGTAGAATTTTCAAAAACTCTGAAACATGTAAAAATTTATTTTTAGTTTTCAGCCTAAATACAAAATTTGAAGATGCTAACTTCAAAACTAACGGAGTTTCATACAAACTTTCAACCCTTATTTCACCCCTTTAGGGGATAAATTTTGCTTAGTGGATGCCTACACTGTATAAGGTATCTACGTGCAAAATTTCAAGTCTCTAAGCCCAGCTGTTTGAGCTGTGTGTTGATACCTCAGTCAGTCATTGAGTCAGTCAGTCAGTTTATCCTTTTATATATTAAGATTGAGCAATAAATAATTTTGTATGTATATTTTTTTGTATTTGAATATTGTCCTCCGAAAGAAAGTACGGTTAAGTATTAAGTAGGTACTATGTATGAGATGTTCAATCACATATACTCAATGCTCATCAATAGTCGATTCTTCTATGCCCTACTTACTCCCCTAACTACAATACATTTGCGCTTGCACAACTTTAACGTCAGCAACACGATCAAATGTGAAAAGCCCTTACGTGTTGAACAGCGAAAACGTTTTCAGACTTTTCCACTCGACAGGTTTAGTCAGTTAAAGCTCGTTCCATTTCAAGAGTTCTCGTATGTTCTATGTTTGTAAGAGCAGCGTGTTGTGTTTTAAATTTAGTTGGGTTCAAATGGGTAGATAAATGACATTTCGCAACGGGCCGGCTCTTCTTCGGGTTAGTAGTTCGCTTGCGTTCGCTTGTTAGGGTTCCGTAGTCAACAAGGTTCAGATTATATTCAGATTTAGATTCAGACAAAAAGTGGGTATTACTGGTGTGATTTTTTTTCTTGTAGTTTTTTAAAAATACTGTGAGTATTTCCTAAAGTTTTTTTTTTTTATTTGATGATCTGTTTTCGAAATATTAAAAGCGCAATTTTTTTCGTTAGACTCAATTGTCCCCCTCTCTGCCAGCTAAACGGTTGATGTCCAAAACGTTACAAAATTGAGTGGTAGTATAATATGTATGATGATTTTAAAAGGAAAACTTTAACAGCTTAGCAGACTTTACAGGTTAACGAGTAATAGTCAAAATATTGAAAATAATAGAAATAGTAATGAAACGCACCTCGCTGTTCGTTAAGAGGGAATATATTTATGAAAAATCAAAACTTGTTTAACAGTAATTTAACTACGGAACCCTTCACTGCGCGTGACCCGACATGCGCTTGGCCTGTTTTTACACGATGTTTGAGGAAGGGCGGGCGTTGCGTTGCGAAACGAGGCGCAGCGGCGCTTAATAAACCTATTTTGTATGGTTTATTTCTACTTCGGAGATTGTGTCGCGGTAATGTTGTTGAGAGGCGACGTAAAGCCGATTAATAGCCTACCTTACGACACTGGTAGTGCGTTGGAACACTGCTGGACAACACTAAGCCGGTTTACTTCTGGTTTACATTACGTTTCAGTTACAGCTGATGTTGTGTTAACTCAAGTGTTTGCTTGTAACTGGCCGACCTACCTACATAGCGCGTTGGTAGGTGTAGGTAACCACTTACACACTTACTTGTTTGCGGAGTAACAGTGAGCACCGAGCGGCCTTGACGCCTGAGCTAATAAGTTGATAACCAGCACAGCACTCCCTCTGATAGACAATTACTTATAGTGGGAGTGTTCCTACACCCAAGTTATTTAGTGGACGTTAGCTGTTTGGTTAGTTTTCGAGTACTGTTGCGGTGTGCCAACGTAGCATCAGCTCCTTTTGTGTCGAGTTAAAGCCGTCTTGTTTTTAGTACGGGAAAATGCTACAAAATAAGGCTTTTTTATTTTATTATGACCATTGTATTAGCTTCCAGAATTTTGAAGACGAAGATGAGGTTGACGACCTAACGAGCTCGCTCAGAAAGGGCCTAACTATTCACTTGAATGAATTCGGGTTAAATGAACTAAGGAAGTCTTGAGTCCGTTTGGTTTCGGCAAAGAATAGTGCCTACCCATCTCAATACTCAATACTTTATTTAATCTCTACCCGTGGGTGTCGTAAGAGGCGACTAAGGGTTTATGAAGCGGAGGATGGGCAGCAGCATCTTTCTATCTATCGTACTATCTTACATACTGCGGTCACCAACAACAGCGGTCCAAACTACCATGCGGTTTTGCTGGAGTTCTGAAGAGCTTCTTTCAGAATTCTAGCTTTTGTTGGAAAAATGTGGACGTTAAGTACCATAGTTACCTCGTTTGTCAGCGTTACGGCTGGCACCATGGACCGCGGTTGTAGGTGACCGTTTGCCACCGTCGCCCAATCAGCTTGTGTCAGTTTGCTCTGAGCGAGATAGGACAACCCTTTTAGTACCAGCCACCAGAGGTGCTAGTGGGACGGATTGACATGTAATAATTTTATTACTAAATAGGTCCTGGGCGGATTTTTCTTGTTTTTAGGGTTCCGATACCAAAATGGTAAAAAAAAGGAACCCTTATGGTGCCGCTCTGTCTGTCTGTCTGTCTGTCCGTCTGTCTGTCACACCTCTATATCTCAGCAACCACTTACGCTATCAACCTGAAATTTGGAATAGTTTTAGAATATAGTTGCCCAACTTAATTGCACAAGAAAAAATTTTGAAAAAAGTATGATTATTAATATAAAGGGGGCTAAAATAGGGGGGGCCAAATTTCAAATTGTCGCTACTAGGTCGAGTGGGGTATCATATGAAAGGGCTTTACTTGTACATTTTAAAATATATTTTTGTATTTTTTTAAATTTCTTAGTTTTAAAGTTATGATGAAAAATGTCAAGAAAAATACCATTCCCCCCCCCCCCCCTTATCTCCGAAGTTTGAGTAAGGAAAAATCTGAATTAATTACAGTTGACAGAAGTTTATATAAACTTTACAGCAAAAATAAAACGATCTTTCTAAGTTGCACAGTTTTTCAGAAATTTGCAAAAAACCTTTACAAACAAATTTAGTTTTGCGGTCCTGAAAATGGACTTTATTGCTTCCAAAAATACTATAGGTATATCGGAACCCTCGGCGCGCGAGTCCGACTCGCACTTGACCGGTTTTTTTTTTAAAGTAAAAACATACCTACAATATTTACATTCATTTTGATAGTATACATAGTTCAATTATTCTCCGAATTCCTTTTATATACATATTAGTAAGCACTATTTTAGCGTGTTACTCAAACCGTGAAACTGAACAACTTTTCCCAACGGACATAGGTCGAAATACGAAGAAAAGATTTCAACTTCCTATAGAAAGTGCACCAGCTGATTGCGCAGTTTGTATGGGAGGTAATTATTGTTTTCGTACTTCGTCTTATAGAAAAAAAAGAAAATTAGGGAAATTTGTTCAGTTTCATGGTCTAAGTAACAGGTTTTAATAGTGTTATATTTTTTTATACTATAGTATGGAAAGCCTATTGCAGTTTTTGAGTAGCTTTCCTTTTCTTCAAGATATGCTTGTTTTGATTAGAAGAACCTTTTTAGCATCGAAGTTAACTCTAATGAAACTTCACATTTGATACTGACTTCAGCTAGGTACCTAGTTAAATTTTGATATTTATGATCTGATGTCCTTGTGAACCCGCTGTTAGAATGAAGGCAGTGATATTCACGACCGGAAGTTTATTTCCGCGCTGATTGCCTGAACTGCCTGCGTTACTCGTGCGTTACATCTGTACCATGAAAACCAGTGGGTTTTGGCCCACTGCTGGTCATTCCGGTCCCGGCTCTATCTGCTGTCGTGCCATCTGACAACACGTGTCCAGTAGTATCGACTTGTAGTAGTATCGACTTGTCTGCTTATTCTAGTTTCGCTGTTGTCATTGTTGACCGTTTTTAAGTTGCGACTAATGCTTAGGCGTCATCATACTCGTATTAGCCGAAGCCTCTCTATCATAGATATCAGCTCTCTTACCATCCATCCACAGTTCTCTATCCATCGGTCCCGCGCTGCCCACATCCAGCGGCTTCCCGCAACCTTGGCTAGATCGACGGTCCCCCTTATGGGGGGGCCTGCCCACTCTGTCTTTCTGTACGTAGCCGTCACTCTAGAACCTTTACGCCCCATCGGCCATCGGTTCGTCTGGCTATGTGCCCTGCCAACCGACACTTTGTTTAGCACTTGCAAGGTTTTAAAAATTAATTGAAGAACGGAAAGTAACGCTAACTCATACCTACGCTCTTTTGACATGTTTATTTTATCCCGGGTCGTAGCGCGATACTAAGCCGCTTTTTTGCTGATTTTTGCCTAATTAGTATCGCGCTAAGACCCTGAATAAAATAAACATGTATGAGAAGAGCGAAAGTTTAAAACAAGCCCTCTTGAAATGTTCTGAAAGGTCGACACAAAATCAGATATCATATTTATAACTATGATTATAATTAGAAATTGTTCGACTCAAAAAGATCAGCGATAAAGAGACTAGACCTATTAGCTAGATTGAGTACTTTAGGTTAGGACGAAGGAATAATCCTGCTAGTTGAATTATAACACGCTTTCACGCGATCTATCGACGTCTTCCCTCGCATAACTCTTGTATGGATCGGTACCACAAGGTAGGTATAATTACAAGTGATCGGCTACTCTATTAACTATTTAACGGTACCCGGGCAGTGATTTTGGATATCGACCATGCAAACACTTCTTGAATATTGATTTACAAAAGGCGAAGGCGGGTGCTTGAAAGAATACGAACACGAAAACAATGTACCTATAAGAAATAATTTTTATATTTTTTGTATTTATATAACGCCTATACAAATACCATATTAGTGTTTCGTCAAAGCTATTTTCGTGCAAAGTTTCGAAACAGATTTTCAGCTTTTCCCTCCCACACAATATAATAACCTAAGCCACACTTGTACTTTTATAATGAGTTCTCAGGAACACTCGAAATAAATTCAAGAGCTTACAAGAGCAATTTAAGTCCTTAATAATGTAAAAAAAATACGTAACATTGTCTGCAAAATGGTACTTTTATTTTAAGAAAATTTTAGGTGACAGTTGGGTTTGAAGTCAAGGCTTATGAGAGTGCTTCACTACGGAGTTGGTAAGCATTTATTTTAAGCTTTTGTCTTACATTCATAAAAACCTTTTGAACCTTAAGGGAGGTAGATAAGCTAAGTGCGTCAAAATGGCAGGAAAGGAGACCAATCTTTCATTGTACTTTGTCGGTTGTTGTTACTCGTACTGTTTATGTTTCAATCTTGTAGAATAAATAGGGTGGGGAAGTAGCCACTGCATTTAGAGAAATTGTACAGGTACTAATATTATTATTACCGCGCTTACGCTAGCTTCCTCTTTCTTATTTGCATCAAGCCGCAATCACACCTTTCTTAATTCAGAAACTAATTCGGCATACCTTGCTGGTTGTAATAAATAAGGATTATTTCTATCTACAAAACCAAGCCTCCCAGTAATGTATGCCCAATTAGTCTTTGTATTTAGGAAGGTGTGATTGCGGCTTTACGATGGTTAAATGAAATATTTTTGGTGCCCCTATGTTTTTCCACTTGGTAAGCTTTTTGCCTCCCGGATAGGTATCGGGGCACGCATGTGTTTATAAAAATTAAGCACTTGTTGGACTATTTAGTTCGGCAAGTGTAAAGTTTGCAAGATTAGATGAGTTTGTTCTATCGACGTTACCGCAGGTGGCGATCGCCGGTTAATTAATTGACCTTAGTCCATTACATAGGCGCGACCTTCGCTAGGGTTGCCACCTTCGCTTGCATGTCGCAAATTGTTCTGCGATATTTGGTAATTAGATGTTTGATTTTTAAATTGAATATTGTTAAATAAATAAATCCTTCTATAACGGGAAAAGGAAAAACCCCTTTTTACTTAAGGTTCTACCAAAATAACTATTAACCGAAATAAACTGTTAACCGGATTTTGAATAGGTTAATTAAACAGACATACGTCCTATTATTATCTTAACCGTCGGTTAAAGATCACATTAGTGGAACTTCACGCGAACAAAGTCTCTGGCAACAGCTACACAATTTACAATTACAACGTTTCTTTGTACCTGGACAACATGATCATTCACTAATTATATCTAAGAACTTTTTCAAGTGTTATTCTTACGCACGTGCTATTAGTAGCCGTAGGAAATGTAACTATTAGAAGTGTACATTCGCAGCCCTAGACTGTCGATCACATTTTGGGCGCTGAGTGATGTCATGCAGAGGGTAGGAGGTCAATTGTTGGCATCACATCACACAGCCAACCAAGTAGGTATGGCAACAAACAAACATCATTTAGCGTTTTGTACCCATGGGGTTCCAACGGTTCATTACTAAATCTCCGACGTCTGACTGCCGTAATGTATCTTTTGTAAGGTCGTAAGGAAATAGTGTTTAGCATGTTACTCAGACCATGAAACTGAACAAACCCTAAGGAACATAGGTCGAAATCCGAAAATCAATTTTTGATCTCCCATAGTAACTGCATCAGCTAATACGGGAGACCTAAGTTCTTTTGGGAAAGTTGTTCAGTTCCATGGTCTAAGTCAAAATTCAAAAATCAAAATTTGTTTATTTTCTCACCACAAAATAATACAAAAACAACAATAAAAAAATGTCACAGTATTTGTGGGAGACTGGAGCCTAAACTAAGCCGAAGCCTGTATTTTAGGACTCCAGGTCTCCGTCCTACACAATGTCAAAATTATTATATCATGGACATATTTGTGGATCATGAAGATCTATAGTAATACAAGATACCAAAAAATATATTAGCAAAAAAAAAAAAAATATACAAAAATTTTGGAAATTAAAACCAGAAATTCAAAACTTAAACATAATCTAATCTAACAAATTAAAAGAAAACAATAAGAATGAAACAATGGAGAGAGATGGGGAAATTGAATGAGTGAATGTGTATAAGATTGTGTGAGAGGAAATGTGGAAGTATGTGTGAAGGTGAGTGAATGGAAGGTGTGTATGATGAGAGTGTATGTATGTTAATGCATACCTGCTTCAACGTTGAATTATAAGGAGACTTTCCGTCTCCTCGTAACTTATTACAATCAGCCACTGGGTAACTAATTTTTTACATTCAGCCCTACAACAGCCATACATTTTTACTTCCTTATTAATATAATTGTATAGTTTTGCACTCCGGAAAGTAAAAAATTTATTCGCGAAAGCAGTTTTAACCGAATTTTGACTGCAAACCATGTAGCGTCTTCTGATAGGAATCAAAAGGCGTACAAATGGTAAGATTAAGTGCTGACGGATAATTGTAGCCAAAATGTATAATTGACGCACGGTTAAAACCTTTGCCACACTGATGCACCTGCTTCAACGTTGAATTATAAGGAGACTTTCCGTCTCCTCGTAACTTATTACAATCAGCCACTGGGTAACTAATTTTTTACATTCAGCCCTACAACAGCCATACATTTTTACTTCCTTATTAATATAATTGTATAGTTTTGCACTCCGGAAAGTAAAAAATTTATTCGCGAAAGCAGTTTTAACCGAATTTTGACTGCAAACCATGTAGCGTCTTCTGATAGGAATCAAAGGGCGTACAAATGGTAAGATTAAGTGCTGACGGATAATTGTAGCCAAAATGTATAATTGACGCACGGTTAAAACCTTTGCCACACTGTATAGCTCAACCGTTGGAAAAAGTCGAGGTTTGAACAGACAGACTTTGAGGATCATTCTCTGTGCTCTTTCTAACTCAATAAGTTTTGTCTTGTCAGCTCCACCCCATGAGCTAATACAGTATGTTAAGACAGACTGCACCAGGGCAAGATAAACACCAATAACCATTTTATGATCAGCAATATAACGTAGTTGCTTAAAAATAAATGTCAATTTTCGCACTTTTTGGGAAGTATTGTGAATGTGAGCTTCAAATGATAATTTTCTGTCTACGGTGACTCCCAAATATCTAACGCTATTTACCAGCTCAATTTTAGGGCAGATACTGTCACATTGTTCCTTATGCTGTTTGTCACATTTATGTGCTACTATCGGGGGAAAGGACTTTGGTATACCAGGGTGATCTCTAATTGTAAATACTATCGCTTTGGTTTTGTCAGAATTTAAGGTTAGTGAATTTGCCGCTAGCCAGTTACAAACCAAATTGAAACCTGCCTGAGCATGATGAAATAATTCATCCCAGGTATCCGCATAAAACGTGAGAGTCGTGTCATCCGCATAAGAAACAACTTGACAGTTAGTAAGATTTAGTTGGCATAATTCGTTGATGTAGCACAGGAAGTGTGGGACCCATGATGCTGCCTTGCGGCACGCCGTGAGTTATTGGGACTTCTTCACTAACATATTCTCCTATTTTTACTCGTTGATAACGATTTGTGAGGTAATCAGTTAGTAATGCTAGCTGAGTTCCTCTGATGCCGAATGACTCTAGCTTATTCACAAGTATGGGGACAGAGACAGTATCAAAAGCTTTTGCTAAATCTAGGAAAATAGTCAGACACTTGTTCCCATCATCTATTTTTTTGACTAAAAATTCTGTGTATTTATGAACAGCATCATCAGTTGATCGACGCGATCTGAATCCGTATTGATTGCTACTTAATAGTTGATTTTCTTCGAGATATTTAATGAGACGATTATTGATGATGCGTTCAAATACTTTAGAAAGTGTAGTGAGGATTGAAATTGGCCTGTAATTATTGACACTGTCTCTGCTCCCAGCCTTGTGAATAGGGATAACAATAGATTTTTTTAGGGCATCAGGAAAAATTCCATCCTGCAGACAACGATTTATGAGATCAGTTAGCACTGGCGTAATAGTTTCAGAGATTGTTTTAAGTGATATTGGTGTTACGCTGTCCCAACCAGGAGAGCAGTCGTTTTTTAGTTTTTTTATTATTAGTTCCACTTCACTACAATCGGCCGGCAAGAGAACAAATGATCCAGAAGGTGATACAATAGTAGAGGCAAAATAACTTGAGGGATCCGATGAACGTATGCGTTCTGCTAAGGTTTTACCTATACCAGCAAAAAACAAGTTTACGTTATCTATGGCTAATTGTGGTGGGTTGTCTATAGACAAAAGTTCCTGCGAAGCTGGAGGTTTCCGAGAGCCCATATTAGTTGCATTAATAATAGTGCGCCAAAGTCTTTTTGTGTCTTTTTTAGCCAAATTTATTTGTTCCTTGTCATATTGTCTTTTTAACTTTTTTATCAAGTTGTTACAAAAGTTCCTATAGCGTTTATAGGTAACTTTGAACACTTCATTATTCGGTTCCGATCTGACTTTCATATGCATCCTGTCTCGATTTCTGATACAGCGCAGAACTCCTATAGTGATCCAAGGTTTTTTTGTAATTTTGCTTCGCGGTGTTTTAATGACAAGAGAGTTGTTTACAATTGCCTGAGATATGAAAGCGATCAGTTGATTTGTAGCAGTGTTTAGATCAATTTCAGAGTATATATGTGCTAACTTCGATTGCGATATTTCAGCTTTAAATAAATCTAAATTTAACTTGAGCCACTCGCTGTTTCTATAAGGGATTCGAGTTTTTTGGGTTTTTAAGCAGTAACATGTTTAATTAAATTATGTTCACTATGTCATTAGGACCCTATACGTATAGGGTGACTTTTAATCAGTTCTTGATAGAAAAAGGTGTGAATGTACTCATGATACTGAACAACTTTCCCCAAGGAACATAGGTCGAAATACGAAAATCAAGTTTTGACCTCCCATAGAAACTGCATCAGCTGATAGCGAATTTTGTATGGGAGGTCAAATTTGGTTTTTCGTATTTCGACCTATGTTCCTTGGGAAAAGTTGTTCAGTATCATGAGTACATGCATATCTTTTGCTATCAAGAACTAATTAAAAGTCACCCTATATACGTAATATAGGGTGTTATAGTGCGAATATTGTAGCAAGTAAACAAAACCATGAAAAGCAAATAAAGACGGAACGCGTGTTTTTTTATTTTAGCTGTATTGTAAAAATGGTACCTACCTAAAACATACGAGCGTCAAACTTGGTATGAATGTAAGCATAAACACACTTAAAAGAAGAACAATTAATCCCGATCAATTGCGATGGCTCCTTATGAACATCCAACTGAAATTTCTTCTATCTAAAATTTATTTACAGAACCTTCGGTACGCAAATGCGACTGCCACTTGGCCGGTATTTTCTTTTTAAGTACCTCGTCGAAAAACATTATAATTAGGAGCGAGAGAAGTGGTATAAAAGGTGATCCACCCACCGGGTGGGGTGTGAGTAATGTGTGTGTGTGTGTATGAGCCTGTTGAGCGCCACCACTTGTTGTGGTGTAGTGAGCCGTCTGGAGTCTGGACCTCCGCGACCTCATCTCCGACAGGTCACTCGTCTAGGTGAAATGCGAGCAATATTATTGATTTGTGCAAATATACAGTGTGTAAGGGACGGTGTACCGAAAACTCAAAGGGCGTGTTCAGTCAACCAAACTGAACAACTTTCCCAAAGAAATGTTTCTGGGTAATGAAAAAAGTTTTTAACCGGTTTTTTTTTATGAAGCATGATGAACCTTCCATTCCAGCTTTTGACATTGGAAATGTCTTTTCGTTCGCTCCAGTCATAGAATTATAATACACTACTTTTCTTTCTCTTTGGCTCCAGTATATGCTCCGATTTCACGAATAAGTGTGGTCCCCTTATATCTCGGAGAGTCGTGAAGATATGACATTCAAAAAACGCGAATTCATGAAAAGGAATTATTCGAGAAAGTCAAAAACAAAGAAAGTTATGGCCGAAATAGCAAATAAAAATTAATTGTTTTAGTAGTTTAAGTTTAGTTAGTAATTTAAGTGAATCTTGATTCATTCTTGAATTTTGATTGTAGCGATCGATATTTTGAAAACTAAGAAATCAAAAATTTGAGGTAAACTCCTCTGGCTAAGAAAACTAAGAAATCAAAAATTTGAGGTAAACAGTCAGCTACAATTTGAGCCTAAAACACAGACGATCGGGTTAAGGGCTTGCTTGCCCTGTAGCCTACCCTTTTTAAAAAAAGTCAGACCGATATTTTTTCGAATTCCGCAGATTCATTTCCAATGTGCTCGATAGTCGTGTGTGTGCTAGTTGACACTTTTAAGCAATTGGAGAAGCATTGCATATTGTTCATGATCCTCAAATGAGGCAATTTTGAAACTCCAAATGCCTGGTTGGCGTTGGTGTACTCCAAGAGGATATTTCAATCAGGGCTGTCAATAATCGCAGCAACTTTCTATTCACTGCTATCCTAATTAAACTTGCTTACATCACTGGTTAGTTACAGTATTCAATTACCATCAGCCCCAGTGCTGTCAGGGGCACCGAAAATTTCATTTTACCATCGGAAATTTAATTTACATGGCCGGCTCTGATTCCAATGGGAATTGGCGCTTACGCTGCGCTGCACGCACTGGCTTGATTGTATAGGCTTTGATTCAAACTGACCTCACATTGATACAATGTGTACCTCGGACGGAACTAATCAGTGTTGCTACACTGTAGGTTGGGGTACTAAAGAGAGATTACATTCACATAGTCACCTGGACCGGGCGTTACTGCCAGTTACTGCACTGATCAGGCTAATGCATCGCTTCGTGATTAACAGTTGGACCTCAATATCACCGATGACGATTGATTTCCCTTTCGCTATATAATCGTACTTACCATAACCACGTCATAGTGAACGAGATAAATTCGTTTATCTACTCCCGTACCGGAATATTCCAAATTCGAAACCAATGACAGATTCGAAATTGAGGTCATTGTCCGCTATCATTTTCATTTCCACACTGCTCCATACTACGAGCAGTACGGAAATGGAGTATGGATTTTCATTCCGCAACTGTTATAATACATAATTTTCAATTTGCATAGGCTAAGGCAATACTACCACAGTACTACATACAGCCTACTTTAAAGTAATTTTGTTAAAATACTTTTTACTGGGGTGACGACTGCCTACCTATATTTAAAAGAAAACGGAGAGTACCAGGAGTACATAAATCGCCAAGAGGCTGACAGTTGGCTCGCTTCTATATAAAGTGACCGCGGCAACAAAAGAAGTGACTTGAACAAAATGGAAATTATGTACCAGGAGAACATGAGTCTACAAGAGGCTGTCAGTAACCATATACCGGGTGTAACATGAAGTTATTGTTGAAGCAACTCCATCCACAAGCTCTGGATCTGGAATAACGGAATAACTTTAATTAACTGTACTAGCTAACTGTCCTCTTAGTTCCATGAATTGATCACTACTTTTTAAAATTTTATTTTATTTTGTCGGTCGTAGATAAAGTTTTGTATGCAACTATACGTAATTAGTCATTTTAACACTCGATCTATACTATTTTGATACTCGGCTGCGCCTCGTATCAAAAACCAGATCTCGTGTTAAAATTACTCTCATTACGCAACAGTTGCATAAATAACTATTACCTGACCTGAAATTCCCACACACAAAGTTTACTTTCTAAAAAACTGAGTTCCTTTGAGTATGTTATTCGGACCATAAAACTGAACAACTTTTCCAAAGGAATTAAGAAAATACCAAAATTCAAATTATGACCTCCCATCCTCCCATACAATGTGAGCTATGGCCTGGAGACGCATTTTTGAAGCGTTCGAACTTCAATTCGCATTCGGATTGGCAAGATTCGTAGACGAATCCGTAAAATCGCAATTTTTGAATATTCATACCTGTGAATTCTGCAACGAGTGGTCCGACCCACTCGTTTTGCAATTCTACCACTCGAAAGTATGTATAATCTGTGATGAGAATGACATTGACGTTTCCTTCACACATGACATTATACTGACATATCAACTTTTTTATTTGCGTTCCATTCCCTCGCAATTCATTACCGGTTTTTAAAATCAATGAGTAATTGCTTTCCGGTTTTGATTTTATCTGCGTGAAACGGAAATTGTTTAAAGATTGTAATTTAATGGCAACATTGCTTTCGAATGATTCAAAAATGCGTAAAATCGAGAGCATTAGAAATTAAATTCGTACACGATTCGTTTTCGTATGCGAACTAAAGATTCACTTCGAACGCTTCAAAAATGCGTCTCCAGATAGTTTCTACAGGAGTTATTGTCACAGACTCCTTGATCGCTTTACTTTTTTGTGATTTTTTATATTTGTTTATTAAAGTTAGTCTGTCTTAAATGATCCAACTAGCTACTTGTGCCCATCAATTGAAAGATTTAGTAATTATAGTCTTATCAACGAATCCGTGGTATTTTTTTGTAACAGTTTATTTGCTTAGTTCATTTCAGTTATTTTGTTTTTTCGTATTCTTTGAGGAAACTTTTCTAGTTTTTACAGTTTGTAACATACTGTAAAGAACGCAGTTGTTTAGGTACTGTCCTATTGTGTATTATATATTACTTGCGTACAGATCACACTCTCTCTCCATTTGGCTTGAGTAGAGCTCAAGTTGAAGTGTCACTCACTTGCAACATAGTATCGTAGGTTGCAGTTGACGTTCGTGGAAGGATGTGGTCTCCCGCCACCCCTCCGGAATAGAGGCGCGTTTGTGTGAAAACTAATACTTTACCGTTCAAGCGTAACATTCAAGTTTACATTTTATTTTGTAGTTGCTACTACTAGCTGTAGCCTGCGACTTAATACAACCAAATTGCATCAAAATTAGTTCAGCTGTTCAGGCGTGAGAGCATAACAGGCAGAAAGCGTTACTTTTGCATCCTTAATTATTAGTTTAAATGTCCCCTCCAAGTACATTATTATAAGTTTTGATAGGTACCATGTCTGTGATATCATACCACTAACTATTGTTAACAAGCGTAGTTAAAATGTTAGGTGTTTTAAAAGTATTGCTGGTGATCTAAATTTTCACTGTAAAATTTATCATGGGAACAATTCCAATGCATCGGCATTGGTCATAAGTTGTTTGTAATAAGGACTAGAAAGAACATTTCGTTTATTCTTTGCAGTAAACTCAACAGCAAGTCAATAGTAACACAACAGTGGACTTTAGGGCATGACAATAGAGATACAAATGTTTCCCATGATGTAAAGTTGACTGTATTTATGAGATACACCGCGGAAGTTGCACTTAACCATACCCCGGACACTATATACAAGGAGCGCGAATTTTAATTTGGAAGAAGCCTAGGCCTGCACCCGGTTGTGAGTGCGCGGGGCTGCGGGGTGGATTGCGGGCGGGGGGCGGAGAGTGTCCATTCTGTATGATAGTACTATTACTTTATTCTGTGACTTGACTACACCTGACTTTTATCCAAGTTAGCAGCTATCAATTTGTTGTATACGTTGTCCACAATTTATAGTTCGCCACATGAATACTTACGTACGTAACCGTACGACTCTCAACAATATGCTACCAGAGAATACTTAGCTATTTCGGTTCGGTCACGTTGCCAGAAGAAGCCCAGATAATCTGCAAAATCTTATTATATTGGGCAAAATAGAGGGGAGAAGATCTCGAGGTGGAGCATCACACCGCTGGTCAGACCAGATAAAAGCCGTACTCAACCTGCCTATTACCACCGCTCTCCAACGGGTAGAAGACAGAAACTCATGGCGAACACTAATCAGGACCACCACCGTTGCCTACCAACAGCAACAGGAGTCGACCTAGTTAGACACGACCTTCAGAGATGAAGAGTGCGATGACGAGACACGAATACTTGTCCTCTAAATTTTCGATATAAAGATACGATACTATTCAAAACATGCAAATTCAAAACTTCGTCCCTTGACGATTGAGTAGGATATTGGTTGCATGCTAATCACTGCCTATTTGACATTGCATCCAACTAATATTCTACACGATGTTAGTGAGCGAATTTATGAATTCGACTGACCCAGAACCGCTCTGCTAGTCGGTTTGTTTGTTTGTTTGTCCGTCTGCGGTGGTCGACCACACGTTGACTGCCAGTTTCGGGAGAGCGGAGACCTAACTACAGCGACCTAGTTTAGTTACGCCGCTCAAGGTCACGTAACGCAATACAGAACCACGCGACGCACTATTTACAGGAAAGCATCGGTAAATAATGTGTGGCTGCTTATAAAGTTGTAACGAGCGCCGTGATTGCTGAAAACAGAGCAAAGTGTGATTTGCCATCTCAACTCTTTAAACGAACTTGTAATGCAATTGCAATAATTTGGGTATATGATTTGCTCATGATTCATATTAATAGGGATGATAGATCAGCCCAATACGAATCGATTTGGTCCTTACAAGTTTTTCTGTGCGTCGCTGCGTTTTTGAGTTAAAGCAAAAAAAAATGAAAATAACATAAATAAATAATGTTATTTTTGTCTGCCTTTGTGGCTCCTGTTTAATCTGAAGATGTAGAAAATCGAAGAGGCAGACATGCAGGGCTCTGCATTATAACGGGACGAAGTAGTGAATTTTTGAAACGAGAGTTTCTATCTTGAAGCGCTGTAACTTTACGACGCAGGGCTATTATGGTGGCAGACCATTTTTCTGGAGTTTTATACATTTTATTTAATCAGATAGTCATAGTCTGCCAGGTGTACGTTTCATTGTCAAATTTCAAAATATTTAAAACTTAATTCCTCAAAAACGCAGGGGTGTGGATGTCCGCCAATATTTTTTGTATCTTTTAAATTTGACCTTCATCACCCTTACTATAATTGATTTCTACATTGTAACATATACAGGGTGTAAAAACAAGTACGACGATCCTTCTAATCTAAGGGGTGACTAAGATTCTACGAGTAAAAATAATAATATACAATATAATACAATTTATTGATAATTAAATAATTACATAAATAATTAAATAATTACAGGTCAAAGTTACAATACTAATTGCTAAGTAAAATTACAAATTACAGCACAATATCTAATTTGAAAGTGTACACAAGATAATAAGTAAAAATGTTATTTGTCATACAGATGTATTTCAACACAGATTCAAAATAAACAGGTGTACTTAGGTACATTCATCCTCATTTATGTTTTTAAAAAACTCGTTTTTAAAAGGATCACAGTACTTTTTTTTAAATCCTGTATAAATGTTGTTTTAAATAGGGTTCGCAGTCTGCCGATTAATAAAATGAACATAGTTACCAATAGTTACTAATCCACCACCGAGTACCGACATGTAAGTACTTATTAACTAATGTTTTCGCCATCTTTTGACCTTTAATAAGTACACGAGATATGTGGATGGTAGTTTTCATAGTAAGGTATCCATTGTAGTCTTTATACGAACACATTGTAAGTTAGCCGGTATTTGGAAAGCATTGGATGCCGATTTCAGTCCCGCACGTGATCATAGCGTCAAGAAACGCCTTATAGAATTTTCTCAGAGCTGAACGGTCCTCGTGCGAACATTGTCGAGCAGACGAGAAACCCGACAAGTGTTGCAAGTTACTGACCCCAGCCTGAAGCCGGCGCTGCAGTTGATACGTATTGCATTACGGTACAAACACTATGCTTGTTTGCAAAACTCAACTGCCGGCAAGCTTATCCTTTGAATCCATTGAAACTGGTCTTACAATAGATATTTATATACCTTACCACTTGCAATTCAGCTGTTCAATACTGTCCTACCTAAACAAAAAACTTACGCATAATTAGACCTTCAAGAATTTAGAGTATCTTTCGTGTGCTTCTGAGGAGCATAATGATAAAAGAGATGATTTTTCATTAATACTCCTCAATAATAGTCTGAACTTCGTGCATTTCTTGAGGGCTCCGGAGCTCCCTTTCGGTGGGAAACGATAACTTTGTTTCGACCACGCGGCAGTTAGCATGGGCACCGAATGACAAAGGCGGATTATTTGCTAATCTGTTATCGAGTTCAGTAGAAGAAGTCAGTTGTACGGAGTTAGACAAAGACTTGTTGAGTCCCCAAATGTCACTGACTTATGTAACCTTGTATGTAAGTATCGGGGTTAATTTTCGCTTGGGTGCGTCACGGCTGTCACCGCTGTTTTATTACCCCACTACGGCAAAAAGATGGGTTCTAATTTTGACCGGTATGTATGTATTGTGTATTTTTTTGTATTTATTAGGGTATCCATCAGCATGTTTCTTATATCTAAACAAATACAGCCTGTTTACATAATATAGTGGCCAATGACAGGATACCACAGCTAGAGTAATATAATCATACATTATCTAAGTGAAGTTGAAGTGTAACGGACTACAGACTCGGCACTTTTATGTCTCAACAGGTCATTATGGAAGCGTAAGTTTCTTAAGAATTTTGGATTTAAACTCTGATTTTGATATTGATGTAAGAAACTAAGAATGTATGTTCATCTGTTCCATCTACACCACGTCTATTATCTGAACATCACTACAATTATTTTTTCATTACTATAGCTTTTACATAACAATTTCAGGTTTCATACTTTTTAGATTTTAGTTTTGGAACTAATTTTTTTAGAATATTTAAAAGCTTTTGTCCTGCAGTAGTGTGCTGTATTATTATTATGGGATTTCATATAATCAGCTGAACTACAAACGGTGGAGAAGAGTGAGAGCGCTGCTCACGAAATGAGGTGGTTATTAAGCCGGAGCCCCGCAGCGTTGCTCGTGCGACTACATCATAATTGATTTATTCCGAGTGAGTAAGCCCACTCGCTTCAGACTTGTAGTAACATGACTCATGCTCTGATTGGCGACTGTTTTCCTTGCTTGTTGCTGTCTAACTCTTGCGTTTACCTGTTTTTTCATATTTATACATACGCACGCATACTAAGGGAGTTTTTACAGCAGTTCATGAAAACTTGATAGAGAATTTTCACAACTATTTCTCTATTTTTTTAGGAATCAAGTAAGCTAATTAGTTTTTTTTTGTATCGTTTATTTGAACATTATGATAAAATCATTTTTTGTGAGATCATTTTTAAAACATGTTGGCGCATTTTAGCATCAAACCTTGCTGTTGTTATCAATTTAAAATTTAGTGGCACTTCCCCTCCAAATAGTACGTACCATGCGTTTTTGCTGCTGTCCTGTGGTGAATGTTATGATGACTAAATAAGTTGCACTGTCGTACTGTAGTATAGTCTTGCTAACTTGTTGATGGGCCACGGGTAAATACCCGATAAATTGGTTGCCACAGAAGAAAGCAATAATCCTAAGATTCAAGAACTTTGTCGTATATCTACATTCAAGGATTCAACATAATAAAACTGACTGCCAAGAAACAGCAATCAGCAAGCAATAGGGCTAAATAAGTACTGTTGACACAATCTCGCGCAGACGCGGACTTCAGACCTCTGGAAGTGTGACAGTCGCGCTCGCCGCTCGGTGGCTGCGAGCTTCAATTGTATAAACGCCAATCATTTAAATGTGTTTATAAATAGCGGGCGGCAGGCTGCGGGTGTTGGTGACGTGGCGTGTACTGTGGCGGATCGAACGCGCGGCACTATGCAGCCG
The DNA here is from genome assembly GCA_947532105.1 of Athrips mouffetella. Lineage (NCBI taxonomy): Eukaryota > Metazoa > Arthropoda > Insecta > Lepidoptera > Gelechiidae > Athrips > Athrips mouffetella. The sequence continues at coordinate 55,937,474 of OX383956.1, read as the reverse complement.
AGTTTGAGTGTTGTGCTAACTACACATACAATGACACAAGTGAGCAAACGAACAGGTGGGCCACCTGATGGTAAGTGGTCTCCACCGCCAATAGCACCCACTGTCTTATTAGTGACATACTTTGACGCGTTTCCCACCCTGAGAACTGAGATGTTATGTCTCATGTGCCAGCAATTCCACTGGATCCTTTAACCTTCAAACCGAAACACAGCAGCTTTACCGCAGAAATAGGCAAGGGGTGGTACTTCCCCAGAGATTGCACAAAAGCTCTACCACCTACTATTACTATCTACATATATAGCTAATGTCATTCATTGCCCCTAGTCTTATTCTGTACCTACGGAGTCTGTTACATTTTATATCGAGCGATTGTCATCTGGCCTCTATGATTGACACACCTGCGTCTGTGTTTCCGAGCTCTTATAACCCGAATCTATTTAAGTCGCGAGTGAAAAGCTTTTTCTGGGCAAACTTGTTCCATCGTCGACCTCATACGAGTATCTGTCCTCAGGGCTAGATTGAGGTCAAGAGTAAGCCATAGACACTGCGGATCCACGATACCCCTGGCGATACCCCTGGTGGTATCGTGGGTCTTTTAAAATCAAACGATCAAAACTTTGCCACAGGCGTAGTTTTCGTTACGCCAGCTACGCGTTGGTCGGCCTCGACACCTTCTTTGTTCTGTCACTTTTTGACTTCCACCATAGTACATCCCACTTGGCATGGCGACTTTGAGAGCTACCGTTCTTTTGTTATTCTCTATTCCCAATGAAAAACAAATCAATTTCAAATGTCCTTTATTTTACTCTGCAATTCCGTCAAGTTGTGTTTCTGTATCAAATGTGTGTCCAAGTCGGCGGTAGTTTGGAAGGCTGCCTCGCACACGGCGCACGAGTGGGGTTGCGCCGGCGCAGGCGGGTGTTGCCGCAACACGTGCTTTTCGACACTCAGCGCACTCACGAACACTGTACCACAAAAAAGAACACTAGTGCTTCAAATTCTATGAGAAAATGGCGGTTTTGAAAATAAGCCTTTTTCAAAACCAACAACTATTGCACTGACTTTATCAAGTTATTATTCATAATCGTAATCCTAAGATATACATAGTTACTGGAAAGAAAGAGAAAAAGTTTCGTCCTGTATATTCTAACGCTTCTATATATGAAATCAGTGCCGTTGGGACGGACATAGCCACTGCCTACCGTGGCAAGCATTTATCTTAGTACGAGTATGTACTAGCTGTTTTCTCCGACAGTGAGTGTCTGCTTGCGATAAGAAAAATCTCTAGTAGTCTCTATCTTTCCTCAGAGTTCTAACCCATCTTTATCCAAATAGGTTGTTTGTTTGACAAACCTTTTGCATTTCAATGTAAAATTATGTGTAATGACCAAGTTTTTCTTCTAGTAAGTGGGAACAAAAGCGAATTGTGCCGACACTTGAGGATTGCTCACCTTACGAATAGTCAAGCTCTTTGTGAGGCCTTCCGGATACCCTTGTGGGTCGCGGGCTCGACTGCGCACTCTGACGGTGACGATGCAGGCAGTCACTGCGGATACCCTTGTCGGCTTACCTTTGCCGCAGAGTGGGCAGAGCGCGCGGTCGAGCCCGCAACGGTGACGATGCAGGCAGTGACTGCGCTGCGCACCCGTAGAGAGGAATAGTCAGGCTCTTTGTGAGGCCTATCGGATACCCTTGTCGGCTTACCTTTGCCGCAGAGTGGGCAGAGCGCGCGGTCGAGCCCGCGACGGTGACGATGCAGGCAGTGACTGCGCAGCGCGGCCGCAGACGGAAATGAGCGCTCGCACTCTTCGCACACCGTGCCCTTCGGACCGTGGAACACCGCCTAAATTCACATAGACGTCATTGCATTACCAAACTATACCATTTAAACCCAACACACACAAACTGACAACATGCTCAGTAAAATTACGAGAGATTGTATGGCGAAACGGAAATAATTGATAATAGCCGTGATTCTTTTTCAGATCGATAGATTATATTTCTGTGTAAAGCTTTTTAATGGAATCCACCTAAATTTACTTCATTTATTTATTTATTTTGCCGTCCAAACATTAAAAAAATATGGAATTTCGGAAAAAAATGTTATTAGATTATTTTTTTTATTTACGGCTTGCTATATATTCAGAATTTCATATTATACATGAATCCACCTAAAAATATTAGCTTAAAAAAGGAAAAAAAAAAAAAAGGAAAAAGGTTGACTTTAGCTCAGTTTATTACTATTATTTTACCTCGACTTTATTGGCCCTTATATGTAAAAATAAGTGGAGATTTTATATTTTGAAATAAATTGATATTTTTAAATATATTTATGGTGGATTTTGATGCCTTTATGTAAAGTATACGTTTATCTATGATATAAAGTATATAATTGTCTATTACTATTTTTGCCTTAGCTGTTATTCGAAAAAAATATTCCGCTTTAAATTTTAGGTGGATTCGTAAATATTGCGCCTTAACATCATATTTAAATACGATATACACAAAAAAGTAGCTACTAGCATTTAATGTTTTGCAAAACCGTATTTTTACTGGACTATAGCCGCTGGTTTGGATTACTGGATGAATATCACCTATTGATCCCTACGACTATCAAAGAGGCCATTTGGCGTTGAAAGCTCTGAGAACAGAGTCACTTGTACAATAACTAAACCGATTTAAAATATCAAGACTTGAAATATTTTAATTTCTCATATTTTGTTTCATAAATTATGAATGAGTTATCTGCTCGTCTGAAAAGTTCCATGCTTCGATAAACACATCGCTTGGCTAACGCTTGGGCTTGCGCTTACAATTTAACTTACTTGAAAGATGAAAATAAGCATCAGTTTGTAATTGCCTACTGTCAAAGCACAGTCAAAAGCACGTCAGATAAAGAGCACATCAAGCTTGACACATTGGACTTTGTTAATAGACGTACCTGCGTGCTAGAGTTAACTGTACCAAGGGTGACGGTCAAGTGCCGGGCTTCCCTTTTACTTGTGACTCTGAATATTGAAGACAAAAAGAAGTTTTTGAAGAGGAAAGCACACGGACTGGATACACAAGAAAGAAAGAAAGAAGAAAGAAAGAAAAAACATTTATTTTGGAAACAAGTAAAAATTGTAAAAACGAACAGTTTCTAAACATAATACACATTGTTTCCAAAAATGGTCTCCACTCAGCATAATGCTGTAGGTAGTTATAGTACGGTCAACCGCTTGTCGGTAGAAACTTTTTAGACTGTATTACCACACCATAATGTCCATAAGTGTTTCTACTGACGTGCGGCCGTGTGTACTACCAACAGCGCTGGTATTCTGTGGAGCCGGAATAATAACTTACTCTAAACATACTTGTATGCACTAAACATACTCATGACAAAAAAATAATAATAAGACTTACAAGGTGGTTGGCGAGACCTCTCGCGGAGCGAAAGGCGCGGCGACAGAGCACGCACCAGAAGTCGCAACTCGTCGGGTGTTTGTAGTTGACGTGGTTCTTCAAAGACACCCGCGACTCGTACATCTTCCCGCAGTGAGGACACTTCTCCGCCGACAATACGCACGCCTGCTTATGAAGCCCTGGTACAATATAACCGAACATCAACCACTACTTACATCCACAAGAGACATCGAGACGTGAGTACAGTCAAGAGCATGTCAAGCCTGTACATTGAACTTCGTACCGTATTTAATCCAACAGCCGTAGGCACTAAAGTCGCGCTGCGAGTTAAAAAAAAAAAAAACGAGTTTACCTGTCCTTGACTGTAGCACCCCACACCCACAAATACATATAAATCCCACCTCTTATCGTAGGCGTAAGCAGAAATCTGATTCTACCACCGCGCTTCATCTACTCTCATCAACCCTTTATAAATATACGCTCCCAAACCCTTTTATAAACAAAACTCTGCCCAGGCCAGGTATCAAACCTGAAACTTCCGAACGAGTGGGTACTAGCACTTGGAGGTCTAGCATTGCAGCCAAGGTCTAAACCGCGAGTTAAACAAATAATAAAGTCAACGTTTTGCTCTATTATTTTTTGCCAAAACACGATTGTATTTGCTTTCAATCAGTAGAGAATAAATTGTTTATTTTAGCAATTTTAAATTGTCAGCATTGCTTGGGGATAATATCTTAGAAACACACGGTAAAAATAAAAATAACAGCTTTATTACACGACAGGCGGCTTACCTAGACTGTCCGCAGTCTTAAAGTTCTTGTAGCAAGTGGTGCAGCCAAAGAAATTTGACCTCATATAGAAGTAATATATAAGAAATAATTTGTCACAAGTAGGGATGTGGGCATGCTTTCATCTATCGATAGTCGATAAGTTACACAAGGACAAATCGATGTCGAAACTTTGACCAAAAAGTTGAAGTACTAAACTTTAATAAAAGGCAAATCTGTTAAAAGCAGTGATTAAATTCATTAAAAAAAAAATACTTTTTGCATTTTTTACTACAGGTGATTTCTTACGTAGGTGTTTTAATATTAAAGATACCAAATTTCTTACTTACTTACTTACTAAAAGTAATGGACGGTAGCGGTGGAGGCAAGAGGGATAGGAGGTGTAAAGGTTCTTTTTTTTTTTCATTAATATCTCTAGCTTACATACAAATTATGTAGGATTTTAAAACAAACTTTTATCCCTCAATTCAATCCATTTGGGATGGTTTTGCAAAAATGCTGAAATACGGGTTTGTGTTTTTCTTCTAAGTAGCTCAAATAAATTTTCAAGCGAAATTTCGTGTATCTTATCTTGCCTTATAACGTGGAGCTGAGTTCCTTATTGGACCTTAGAGCACAAGGAGCCTGTAGTCTTCTGGTTTCGGATAAGCTTGACCCAGAATCTTCATACGCTTGTGAGCCAAAGCGTTGCATGAGCACAAGAATTGCTTGTCAGTATTGTTTGTAGCGAAAAACTTTCAAACCTTTTTTGTAGAGAATTTTATGTAGATTAATTTAGTATTTTTATTAATTTTCTTACAATTTGTTGATTCAGGATGATTCATGCTGATTGAGACATTTCAATTTGGCGAAGACACACAAAGTTATATTTGTTTGACAGTGTCCCCATCGGGAATCGAACCCCGAATGAAATCAAAACGCGTTGAATGTTGTAAAATATAATAAATGGTACAGCAGCACTGCACTTACTTTCTCGCGATATGCAATTAGAACTGTCAACCGCAAACTTAAATTTGTAATACCATACCTACACATAGTATGGAATTACAAACGTTTATTAAGGTTTTTCTGAAAAATGTTCTACCACATGAATTCGGAACTCGAATTGTAAAATATTAAAACAAACCAACCGTAAACGATTTCGAACAAATCACATGTTCAAATTTTGGTAGTACTGGAACACCTTTTATATGAATTTTCACAGATTTTTAAATTTCAAAACTCTGTTTCTTATGAATAGTTGTTCAGTTTTGTCGACTGTAAAGCTCTTTCAGTTTTTGGTACATCCTGTGTACTAAATTTTCACAAAATCCAATCAAATTGAATATCCATTCAGGTAGATAACCAAAACAAAATTAAAATTATAGAAAATAATACAAACTTAATGTAGTCAATTAGGGTCAATGTAGGTACCACTAGTTGACCATTTAAGCGGTTTTATTAGTTCTACTTTCAGAGTCACTTCTAAAAGTTCGACTATGAATTAGTTAGGCTTGTGATATAATAAGTGTTAAGGACTTTACAAAATATGCTCTTAAAGTTTTTTTTTTTCAAATGTTACATTGCATGACCACTTCGAATAAACATACTAAAGTACTAGCTAGACAAACCCGTAACTTTATTGTAAGACGCCAACATAGTTAAATTCTATATAAAATCGCGGTATTTTTAAATTTTCTTACTTTCAGTTCAAATTTAAGTTTTGGTCAGCTATTGGTGCTTGGTCATCTAGTGGTGCACTGACCCTATGAGTAAATCACAAGTTTACGTTTTGGTAGTACAGGAACACCCCTTATATGGAATCACACAGACAAACTCATGATGGCGCAAGATACCTTGCATAGAGATGCTTAGTCAAGCAAAGTTTCATAAAAATAATTTGAACCGTTTTTAAAAAAAATTCAATTCTTAATTTTTGTTGAATGACAGCTACCCTCAAAATGAGAGCCAGCAAAAAACCATTCGGAAATAAAAGTCTTAAATTAAAAATATGGTGTTAATAGGATCATTCGTTTAGCCGCTAGGCCAAAGCGTGACGGACAGACCGACCAACCGACAGACGGACATTTTTAGGGGACTTGCTTAAGTGATATAGAACACATTTTTGAGAAAGTTTGTGCAACTTTTTTACCTTTCTCGCTCAGCTCGAAAGTAAAAATACTACTATCGATAAAAAATACATCACTCATAAACTCCAACATGATCCCACAAAAAACGATAAATTACAGTACAATACGTAACAATTTCCATATTATCTGACTGTAGAAATGATAAGTTGACATTTTTTTATGCAATATTTGTGATAATAATCCACAAACATGAAAAATACTGAATAAAACTTACAGATGAAAACACAAAATTTATTTCCAATTTTCGTTTTGTTGTTTTGAAGATGTACAGCCATCAACTACACACGTTATTATTAAAAAGAACAATCACTAATATGGAGAGCAACTTAAGAATAAATTCACGATATTTTCAAGTTATTCACTACATGTTTTTTATAATTTACACAATGTTTACAACATATAATTTAGGAAATATTTTCAACCGTTAAAATCCGAACAAGTTACAATAATCCTATAAACTTTGTAAATGCAATGAACGCGTCGTTCATCTAATTTGGTAGGATATGATCACTGACGACTTGACATGGCATGAGACATGCTAGCAGTTGTCATCCCATACTGAAAAAAAATAGCATGGTTTCTTCTCCGAGCGAAGCAAGGAGGTTTTTGTTCTGAGGGTGCAGCGGTGGGTGTAGCGATGCATGTAGTGCTGGTGCTTCTGCAGGCTAACCCGCGAGGGGTAGGACTTGTGGCAGAGCTTGCACTCGGCGCTGGTCTCCTCCTCCGGGTGTTTGAGCTGGCGGTGGCACATGAGAGTGCTCTTGGTCTTATACATCTTGCCGCAGTCGTGGCAGTACCCCGACGCCCACTCCTCGTTTCGCAGCGTCTGGCGCAGTATCTCCGACGAGTACTCCAACTCTTCGCGTAATGCATCCTCCACAGTCCCCACTTCCAATTTCACAGCTACCTCTGGGGTCTCCTCACACATAATTATCTTTTACCATGAATAAAGCATGAGCTTATTATTATCTATCAGAAAATTCGGATTTTTTTCGCGTTTCGTTCGCGCGTCTTTTTTTTTTTGTGTTACTGACATGGGCTCCATAAAAAAAAAAACTTTTTTTTTACGTAAGTAAGAGGTCCAATACCCTAAAAAGTTATCGATATAAAATTGTGATGGATTAAAATCAACGACATTGAATCTAATTCGTTATCTCATCATTAATTTTCAGTTCATCAACATAAAATACTGATTCCGGCCAAATAAATTGGTATCGACAAACAGTTAAAAATAACTAATTAAATGGAGGTGATTATAACTATAGTATTATGTTCCGTGATAAAATAACTAAGGAGGTCATCTGGCGAATCGCTGGACGACCTTGCCAACACGCGACTCGCAGGGTATTTTTAGGTACCTAAACTAAATCCTTTACATACTTTATAATAGGTGCTTATATAACTTGTTTATGTTTGCACCCGTCGGCGGAATTATAAACTTTCTGCAATAAACAAGCGTCGAAAAAATCTCTTACTCATATTAATCTATGCTCCTACCCAGTGGTTTTCTGAAATAACGCAGGTTAGAAGGCTTCTACATTTAACTTAAGAACCCAAATATTCATCGTGTTGTTAGCGTGTGTGTGGTCCACTGATCTGATTTACTAATTTAACAAAAATATTGGCCATACAAATTCATTCATTATGATTCATTTACTCAGGTTGATGTCAGAGCCAATCATCCGATTTAAACTTTGACTTTTTAACGTACACAAATGACGAATTTTTAAGAGCCATTGTAAATATTTGGGCGGGGAAACGAGTGGTTCTCTACTGGTATGGATAAAGCCTAATGTACAAATGAGTGGAGTGTTGTACGGTGTTTGTTACGAGGTTGTTTGTCGGGTGCAGCGGGGGCAGGGGTGCGGGCGGGGGCGGGGCTGCGGTCGCCGCCGGGCAGGACCAACCGCCGGCTCACGAGGAACGAGAGCCGCTACCACTCCGGTGAGTCATCCACCACTACCGCGCACTATCAGCAACCTTCAAGGCTCTTTGGGCTACGATTCCTTCGCTTTTAAACAAGGAAAAGCCTTCTCGCTCGCCGCGCCGCTTGCCGCCCAAGCTCGAGCGTGACGTCACATTATTTTTCTTCTTGCTGGTTGAGGCCGTGTCTTTGGTTATGTAAGGTTTATATATCGGTGCATTATTTATTGCTATTGGGTTGGTGTTTTCCTTTATATATTATTTTTACCCTATTATAAATTTGTGTGTTTGGTGTTTATATTCATGGATGTTCGTTCAGTTTATTTCTCTATTCATTATTTAAACTATATTTTGTTTAATAAGTTATTCGTAAGTATGTATATGAGTGTTTATATATTATATTCATCAACACCTTTTCACGTATCTGCACGTACATGTTTTAATTTTACATTAATATAAATTAATTATGATTACGAACGTAGGAAATCAAGTCGATGGACCGGTTTTCTATAGATATCTATTGGGGAGCGTGGTGTGTGTAGTTCGGTTGGGAGAAATTGGCACTCGCTGACAAATATTGAAGCTACCGAGACCGGTGCAACTGGACGCTTCTAGTCGCTGCTTTCTACAGCCATTCAACGTTTTAAACGATTCGCATTCAAAGGTTAATTTATTACAAGTGTTACTCCATCCACTCTATTAGATAAAATATAGCATAAATTTTCGTAATGTAAAAAATATTATGTTGTTGAGAGCGAAAATGATTTTTTTTTATTTTTTTTATTATATTTCGTGCTGAGTACAGAATAAACAAATCTATTCTATTATAATTAGGCCTTTGGGAGCTAGTTTGTATCATTGTACCTAATCCTTTAGTTCTAAATTTGTAAATAATTGAAATTAAACCTCTGAATGGTTTCAATAAATTTTACAAGTATCTCATTAATCTTTATGGTTTAGCAAGAGATCTCTGCTATATGATTTTCTTTAGGTATTGTTTTATTGTTAGAGAGAAACCGCGTCACTAGCACATCACAAGAACAAGGAAAGTGTTGGCAACTGTGTGAACGTCTCTGTGCAAACATTTATCTAATTCAATCAATACAATACTCGTATGTGCCTGCCTACTTTATTTTACTTTCGTTGAATCGAGTAACGCCTTGTTCTGATATGGTCTACTGTGCAGTCAAGAGCATTTAAACCTAGTCACTGTGGACTGTGAATACCGTCCTTATTGCTATTTTAGTAGAGGCTAGAATGAGGCTCAAGTGTAAACTCGATCAATTTTTAATTGCACATCATAATCTTGGTCACCAGAATTCATAACTTATAAACTGATCCAGCTAGAACTTTCTTTGATTATACATTTCCTCGCAACATTTTAGTACCTTCTCTCAACCTCTACCTATAAAGAAAAATTTTGCTTAGGTAATTGAAAAGTATTCAATCTCACTTTGACAGATTTGGATGAGATTTGCACATAGAGTGGAGAATACATTGTTTCATCCATCCATCTTCTCCTAACAATCTGGGCGCGAAAATTGGAATTATTTAGACATAAAAAAAAAACAATCTAATTTGAAATTATAAAGTGCAAAAACCAAAAACCGCTCCAACCTTTATTGTAGCTAGAATCTGCTTGATACTTATGGTGCTCTGGTATTTCAGCGCTATTGTGTGAAACATAAAACTCGATGGTACAAAAAGTAGGCCGCGCTGTGTTGCAGTGATTCCCTGCGCTTTTTCTTTTACGCTGACATACCTAGTATATAGCTCATACAAGCAAAGCAGTATAGGTTGACTCGCTCTGTTAGGGTTCCGTATCCAAAGGGTAAAAAACGGGACCCCTATCAATATGCCTCCGGTGTCTGTCTATCTGTCAGCGGGCTGTATCTCATGCACCGTAATAGGTAGACAGTTGAAATTTCACAGGTTATGTATTTCTGTTGCCGCTATAAGAACCAAAGAGATTTGAACCTCGCTACCGAGCGCAGCGAGGTTAAAATCTCTTTGATAAGAACAAACTAAAAATTAAAAAAATAAGGGGGCATGAGTTAGATACTGTCGGCCACACTTCAGTGGTAATAAGAATATGACCTGGAAAGGGTCTCTGGCTTCAAGTATAGCCCTTTTTATGTTTTTGCATATACTGGTTTTGTTACCACTTATCAGCAGACATCGCTATAGAAGTTATACCTTTTGAATTTTGATATTACGTAATTATACTGTACCATAATGATGAGTGTGTTTGGTTGGAGCTGAGCTGATGCATCGTGTTTGTCTCGCTGCACTGCCACTGTAGCCCTGACTGATCGACAAAGGAGTTTACTCTGACTATAATTCCCTTCCCTAAAATAGGCGATGGATTCATATTTTTTCATTTTAATCCAATAAATTCACACGTTTGGGTTATTTCACATTTTGCTTTTTCCCTGTAAGTTTTCTCGTGTGAAACGTGAAATCATGGAAAATTCTTTGTGAGTGTACGCCTACGTAAATAAATCCATGTTGTATACAAAGCGTTCATATTATTTAGTTAACGAGTAAGCTACATATTTAACTATTTCCACCTTCTTCGACTTTACAGCCCATAAGCTTCCCCTAAATCACATCATCATTGTTAGAAACTGCTTCGGCGTATTTATTGTCAGCGTCTCCGTACGAACGAGTCCTCTTCGATTAGAGTACTGGCTTTGTCTCGAAGTAGGTCGAGTAGGTAGGTAGTGACACACTCGGGCTCACCTGACTCAGCCGCTTGGCTTGCAAATCCCACTGGGTACTCAAGTTTACAGGGAGGACACGCTAATGGTCAATATTATAACCTGCCTATGTTGCGAGTCAAGCCACGATCAAACCTAGCTGAATTCAAAGACTAATTCGGCATACATGGCTGGGAGGCTTGGTTATGTTAATTGCAATATCCTTAATTCAGCTACGTGTGATCGTGGCTTTAATATTATTTTTCTTTACAAGTTAGCAAACGCAAGTATCCATTCTCAGCCCAACTTTGACATGTCGCACGCAACGTCTGCGTGGTTATGAATTATGATCCATTGATTTTCAGACCTTGCGTCAAATATGTTTGTACAAATTTTTTGCTACTTGTTTATGATATTGGCTTAATGAATTCCAAGTTTTAGGACTCAAACGTCAACCGCAACCTTATCATAAATCGAAAAAACCACAAAATTTTCGACTTCATTTCAGTTTTTGGCGATTTTAACCCTAAAGGACTAGTTTTTCGATAAAACTTTTCAGTACGTTTTGAATGAAGAACTACTGCAGAAAGAAATACTACAGAAATAAGTGTATACATCCAAATCTAGTTAGTCCGTGTAATGCCGGCATAGTACCAACCCATCTCTACCCGTGGGTGTCATACGAATCGATTTCGGGTTTATGAACTGGAGGATACGCAGCAGCGGCGTCCTTCTGTGTATCGTACATCTTTCACACTGCGGTCCGTGCTGCCAGCCGTAACGCTAATAAGCACGGTGACTATGGTACTTCTCCTTCTCATTGCCAACATTGTTCGAGCAAAAGCTGGAATTCTGGAGGGAGCTCCCTGTCCTGCAGTGAACGTTTCATGTTATGATGAAGTACTTTTAAAAGTAGATTAGTAGCCAAAGGCTGTAAGGCATCAATTGCAGCCCGAGATATTTAGGCGCACGAGCGCAGCGAGGGCGCCTATAGTTCGAGGGTGCAATTGATGCTTACACCCGAGCTAACTACTCTGCTTTACATCTCGATTGTGAGGTAAGTAGGTCCTTATTACCACCAAAGTGTAGGTGACCAATTAGCGCTCTAGGGTAATAATGTAGCTAGAAAAGCCCTAGGGCGGTAAGTAATTAAAAACCACTTCACTGTTTCAAAATTTAATTACTTACCGCCCTAGGGCTTTTCTAGCTACATTATTACCCTAGAGCTCTAATTGGTCACCTACAAGCCCCATTTGGTGGTAATAAGGACTTACTTACCGAATATGAGAGATGTAAATTATATTATAGTCTTCATAATTTATTTACAGGTTTTTATGAATATTTTATTTGAGCAAGTTATGGAGAGAGAAAAAGCTCACGCAACCGAAATAAGCTTGTTCTGAATCTTGTCCAGTCTTGTTCTTGCGTTAGAAAAGCGACGCAATACGAGACCACGGGGAAAGGCATCAAACCATTGTTATAGTGACAAATCCTTTATCACATGAAAAGTATCTTCACATTACCGACAGCTTAGTTTCACCCTCAATTGACGCTGACGACTCGTTCGTTCCATTGTTAGAGCCAAGCGCCGCGCCGATCTCGCTCTCGAGTTATACAAAAACGTAGTCAAACTGGTTTTTTAGGAGGGTTTGATAGGAAGTTACCCCTTTCGGTTTTTTGTAACCATTCACTTGATAACTTATTTTTGTGGCGTATTGTTCTTATTTTAAATGAGCTGAGCTTTAAAAAAATTTGGGCTATGACCTGCAGCAAAACTAAGTTTGTAAAGGTTCTTTTTTGCAAATTTCTCAAAAACTGTGGTCGTTTTATTTTTGCTGTAATGTTTACATAAACCTGTATCAACTATAATTAATTCACACATACATCATAACTTGAGGCGCAAAAAAATACAAAAATCTTTTCCGTCGCCTTTTCTATGATACCCCACTTGACCTAGTCACGACAATTTGAAATTTTGTCTCCCCAATTTGGGCCTCATTTTCAATAAAAATATTTTCTTGATTCTTTCGTTTGCGATATAGTTGGGCAAGCATATTCTAAAAAAACTATTTCAAATTTCAAGTCGCTAGCGTGAGTAGTTGCTGAGATAAATAGGTGTGACAGACAGACAGACAGACAGACCAACAAACAGACAGACAGATGAAGTCGTACCATAAGGGTTCCGTTTCTACCATTTTGGTTCGGAACCCTTAAAATCTGAACGCTGTATTACTTTGCACTGGGCGGGTTTTTTGAATCGCGCCTTATACAGCGTGATAGATAATGAAACATTTGACTATACTTGACTATGGTATTTAGGAAATGAAACTGAACAACTTTACCCAAGGAACCTAAGTCGAAAAATGAGAAATTGTTTTGGTCGTCACATACAAATTCCAGTATTGACGGTGCACGGTTTGAATGGGGTAGCCAAATTTATTTTTTCATATTTCAACCCATGTTTCATACGGAAAGTTGTACAGTTTCATGACCTAAGTACCATATTCAAGTATAGTCAAATGTCTCATGACGTCATGATGATGATGATACAAATATTGCTCTTGTACTACAGATACTCTTGTACTATACCAAGCAAGGAGGTTTTTGTTCTGAGTACTATACACACTTTTTTACTTTCGAGCGGAGCGAGAAAGGTATGGTATTCGTAAAAAAAAAAGTTTTTCTAATATTCTCAAAATGCAAAGAAATTGCGAAGCAAGGAGGTTTTTGTTCTGAGCAAAAATGTGTTCTATATCACTTATACGCATAGAGTAACACGATTTTCGCGCGCAACTTGCGCGGTTTGACGCGTTGCTCTAAGCTTATACGTCATAAAAAACAAGTCTCCCAAAAATGTCCGTCCGTCGGTCGGTCGGTCTGTCCGTCGGTCGGTCGGTCGGTCGGTCTGTCCGTCACGCTTTGGCCTAGCGGCTAAACGAATGGTCCGATTGACACCATATTTGGAATTTAGTAGTTTTATGCAAATCCATCGAAGTTCTAAGTGGTTTCTGGCTGGCTCTCATTTTGAGGGTAGCTGTCATACAACGAAAATGATAAATTGTAATTTTCTCAAAAACGGCTCATAGAATCTTGATGAAACTTTGCATGACCAAGCATCTCCATGTAAGATATCTTGCGCCAGTATCAAATGATCTGTGTAATTTCATATAAGGGGTGTTCCTGTACCACCAAATTGTAAATATGTGATTTACCCAAAATTGTTTCCATTGAGTTTATTAAAATTTTCTATAATATTACTCCTGGATTGGTTGTCTACCTGACTGGATATTCTTTATGATTTTTTGAATAAAATTTAGTACACAGGGTGTACCAAAAACTGAAAGGGCTTGTTTAGTAGACTAAACTGAACAATAATCCATAAGGAACATGTGTTGGGAAATTAAAAAAATCTCCATGCAAGTATCCTATGGTAGTATCTATTGATCTTTGAAAATTCATATAAAGGGTGTTCCAGTACTACCAAAAGTTAAACATGTGATTTACTCGAAATCGTTTGATGTTTGTTTGTTTTAATGTTTGACAATTTGAATTCTGAATTGATCTGTATATTTCATTCGAACATTTTTTTGGAAAAACGTAAATAAAAGTTTGTACTTCCATACTATGTGTATGGCATTACAAATTTAAGTTTGCGGTTGATAGTTTTTCCTTGAGTATTGCGAGAAAGTAAGTGCAGTGCTGCTGTACCATTTATTTTACTAACCTATACTGTCCCACTGCTGGGCAAAAGCCTCACCTTTGGTCAATTATAAACTTAGCTGTGTTAAAAGCGTGTAAAGCCGTAATGCCATGATAGGCGCTATTTATACTGTGGTCACGGTGGTCGCCCCTCATTCACGGAGTCCGTGTGACAGGTGCCTGCACTTGTCCGTTTCCGGCCCATGCTGTAATACAATCGATAATGTATACCTTGCTTAAGAGCGCGTATAAAGCCAGGAAAAAATCCGATTTCACCCGCGCGTCTTGCATCCCCCGCGCCGCGCTGCGGGCAGGAAATGATCGCACGGCGCTCGACACTTATTATCATAGTTCGCTCGATTTCATACGACGCGCATAGTACCTATATAAGCCAAAAATAAGAGGAATCTGCTACACTGTAGGATATTTCAAACGGATCACTACGGGTCGGGTTCATATTTAGCATTTTGTAAACATCATACACGCAATCTAAATTTAGTAAAAATAATGTAATTTAGATTATTTGAACAACAACAAACAACTACATCTAACGTAATGAGCTATGCCAAAAGGAGAATAGGCATTTTGGCCTATCGGCGGCCATTGATCTTTCTGGTACTGTTCTTTCTCTTGACAGCTCGTAACAATATTATTATAATTTATTTTACCGGGAAAATGTTGTAATCGTAATAATATTAATTTAAAAAAATGAAAAATCATTGGTCACTAAAATTCGGTATCGCGGTTGACCCTGGTAAATACCAATCTATTATTTTAGGTAGTTCATATTAATGTTGGTAGTACACAATAATAATGTTATTGAACTCTGTAAAATCGTGAAGGATCTTGGCTTAATTCTTGACAACACCCTCAGTTGGAAAGACCAACAACATTAGCCGCAGGGTCATAAATTCTCTTAAACTTCTTTATAGATTTAAAAACTTCCATCCAAATCTTCCAATTGAGACAAAGCGTATGCTTTTGCAAGCCCTCTGCGTCCTGGTAATTTATTATGCAGACACATGTAGCCTCGATCTCAACTTGGGGTTTCTGATTTTTTTTTATTGTCAATGGGCTTATTCTTGACCTCGATCTAGTCTTGAGGACAGAGATTTAATTTCATTTCATTTATTCATTCAACTTACTTATTTACAGAAAATCCAAAACACAAGTAAGCTTATAATTACACAACTTAATTAAAATAACTTAATTAAATTTAAAAAATTACAAATATAAATTGAAAAAAAAAATGTCAACAAACTGTCAAAAAATAAAATTTCGAATTGTCAAAAAATCTAATTGTCAAAAGAAAATAATATCTATGAAGTACGTTCAAGGCACTTTTTAGCCTTGCTAAGAAAGCATGCTAATTTGTCAGTAAACAAGTCAATCTCGTCAATGTGAAAGAGAATGTTACCTATCAACGTAAGTGCCCGTGTGGTAGGTGCGTTGTTCGCAAATTTGGTTCGCGTGACAGGGTGCTGTATCAGCCGTAGTTTACGCCGCGGCGCCATCGCTCCATGCGCTCCGCAAGATTTTTCCGAAACTATGATACCCACTTCCTGCATCACCAGGGGACCATCTCTCTTTTGATGCAGTACACTAAGATAGTGCATCAGCAGCTGCATTTTCCTTCTTAAAGAAAGCGTCTCCATATCCACCATAGCTGATACGAACAATGAGGGATACAAAAAGGGATAATATCCATATACACGCTTGTAAAACCAGCGCGCGAACTTACGTTGTATTTTTTCCACCATACATTTATATTTATCCTCGTCGGGATCCCAAATTATTGCCCCAAATTCAAGCTTGCTTCGCACGTACGCATTGTAGAGTACCTTGATAACTCTCGCGTTATTAAACTGCGCAGCAGTACGCATAATGAAGCCTAAAATCTTACTAGACTGCTTACAGATAGTTACCACATGCTTATGAAAATCTACTTTACAGTCCAATGTGAGGCCAAGGTCGCGTATTTCTTCAACTCTTTCCATAGGGACCCCCTCGATCGTATAAGTTGCAATTTCTGGGAAGCGTTTTCGTGAATATGTTATGATCTTACATTTGGTAGTATTAAAGGGAAGGTTATTGGTTTTGCTCCATTCAGTTACTACATCAATATCGCTTTGTATCAACTCGGCATCAGCTTTTGAGGACACCTTATAATACAATTTTAAGTCGTCAGCAAATAGGACGCATTCAGCCGTGGAAACGACATTCGGCAAATCGTCAATCATTAAGAGGAAGAGTGTTGGACCTAAGGTGCTACCTTGAATGACTCCGGATCTCGTGTAGTAGTCTTTGGTCTCATATCCATTTACTCTCACAAATTGACGCCTACTGCAGAGGTAACTAGAAAAAAAAATCCAACAATTTTGGTGTAAAACCTTTTACCGCTAATTTTTTTAGTAGAACGTCATTATCAACGAGGTCGAATGCCTTCCGAAAATCAAAGTATGCGGCATCAACCTGTTTTCCTGCGTCCATTCCAGCTATTACGTAATCAACGAATGTAATGAGGTTGGTAGTTGTTAAACGTGACTTTCGGAAGCCATGCTGACTTTCATGAAGTAGATTATCAACCTGCAAAGTTATATGCCTGTTTAAAACGGTTTCAAAAATTTTCCCGAACACTGAAAGTACAGCAATTGGCCTAAAATTAGAGACGTCGGTACCTGCATTCCCCTTGGGAATGGGTGTAACTCTAGATATTTTCCAACATTCGGGGTAGTTACTGGTAGATAGGGCAAGATTGTAAAGGTACAGTAGCGGAGCCTCTAGAACCGATATACAATCCTTCACGAGAATGGTTGGTACACCATCAGGACCCGCTGCTGAACGTGGTTTAAGACGCTTAACAGCAGCTCTAAAGTCAATTTCCTTAACTGTTTCCACAGACACAGTCTTAGAGTCTAATGTAGAGTGCGTGGCAGAAGCAGCTTGCTCGGCGTCTAAGAGAGGTAATTTATCCTGAAAAACAGAACCAAAGTACAAAGCAAAAGCATCCGCGGCTGCTTGGCCAGAAACTTCTACACCATCATGCACAAAATGATTATCAGGACGCCTCTCCTTTTTTTTATCTAGAACGTATTCCCAAAACTCAGCTGGAGCTTTGATAATGTTTGACTGGATAGTTCTCAGGTGCTCTTGATACGCGTTTTCAATTAAAATTTTAACATGCTCCCGGTAGTAATTAAACAGTTCTTTGTTGAATTCCTTACCCTCTGATTTGTACCTTTTGAGGTGAAAATATTTGTTTTTTATGTTGCGTATGATATCTGACGTGTACCATTTCGGATATATATATCTTTTATTCAATGGAGAAGGCCTCTTGAGAGGTACGTATATATTTATACAGGCATAAAGTTTTAAGTACAAAATCTCGCACGCCGCATTTACATCAACCTCTGTGAACAAATCAGACCAATCAATTTCAGCCATAGCGGCGTAGAGACCCTCAAAGTTAGCTTTGTGCCAGTTCCAGTTTGGACATGCACCAGGGCGTGGGATAGCTGGAGTATGGAGCAGTGATGGTGACACGTTACTACCAAAGTTGACCGTTATATCAAGCGTCGGATGATAAATTGTCAATGGGCACTAATGGATCCAAGCACTCACACACGGTCACTTCGTTGAGATCAAGACTGCTTAGTACAAGATCTAACATACCTCCATGTCTATTTACAATAGTACTATTTTGACTTAGTTCACAAAATTCACAAAATATAGTAAATTGTGTTCTTATGTTAGCACTGGCAGAATTTAAGTTGAAGTCTCCCAAAAGTAACACATTTATAGGAGAACATGAACAGATTACATTTTCTATACAGCACAAAACACTTAAATATTGTTCATCAGTGTAATGTAGCCTATTTAGACTTTTCCAGGTTGGCCAAGGTTCCTTATAGCCAGGAGGCAGGTGTTCGTTGGGGGGGTACAGTTAATGTGGGTACTCGTTTGCCCAAAGGCTGCATCTCACGTCGGAAGGGTTTTGGTCGGTATGCTGTGTAGATCGCAGGAAGCTTTTGCGGCTTCGCAACCGACCTGCGGCGGGAGAGAGCCCGTAGAGTGGATGTCTCGGGTTTGTTATCGTATATATTATTTTTACTTATTTATTAGGCACAAGAGTTGAAATCATGTGTTATGTGCTAAGAAATTCAATAATTATGAAATCACATAATTCCTGAAATTTGCAAGGTCATAACTTTTTTTCACCGGGACCTATATTTTTGGTGCTATAGTAAAAGTTGTTAGTAATGATAAAGTCTATCATTTGACATAGGTTTCGCTCTTGTACAACACCTTTCAAAATGTTGGACCAGAGGTCTATGGAAAAGTTGCATTGTCTTTTGTAAGGTGTTTGTTGTTTTTTTGTGTTGTTAGCAAAGTCGTTGAACAAATGCTGTTCAGATTGATCCCATCAATACAAGGTAAAAAAAAAATTATATAAACCAAAAAAAACTAAACGAAAACTACGAATACATTCACAGCCCCTCACAAAAAGATTTGTTTTCCGTCTTTATTCATGTTTTCTTTGTTGGTTATGTTTATTTTACCGTGCGGTGCACACAATCACAGTGTTCCCGTCTCAACGGAGCGAACAAGACTGATTCGTGAAACAAAACACGCTTGATGCCTGCCGTTAGCTGCGACGGACGATAACTTGCTGCGCGGAATAAAAATGTCGTAAGCGCCGAATGTTGTTTATTTTAATAACTCGTAAAATATAATATCTTTTGTAAAATCGCTAATAGTGGCACTCGATAATATGTTAAGGATGTTATTATTAAATAATGGCTTAATAATATGCAATATAACCTGAGAAAAACTAATTTTAGATGAAAATAAGAGGTTACTTTGGGATTTTTTTCTATCAAGATAGTTTTATTCTACTGTGAATTGAATCAATTAAAAATCTTGCAAATACGATGTTGTAACCATATATATTTATTATTTATTAATTGTATCTTATTTTGCGATATTAAATTCAATCTAAGATAGGTAATTTGCCTTTGTACCCGCTCTTAAAAACCCTCATTTCTGTAATAGCCCTACGACAAGGCAAGGCAACCCGCGGACCGCCAGTGTGGCCAAACCTTTAAAACAGCTATAACGGTTGAAATTTTTGCGCCTAAATGACTGAAATATAAGTACTATACTACAACATAGAAATACATCAAAATTAAAGGGTGTTAATTAAACAGACTTCTTTCTAATACCATTAGACTCCTTTTTATTAGCATTATTGCATTCTAAATTACTAACTCAGCCACAAACAACTTGCAACTAAATAAAACTTTCTTAGCCACTAATTTCTTTCTGGCACTTGCCGGCCGCTGTCGCGGCACGCTCGCTTCGCTCGCTCGGCTGGTGCGTTGTGGTCGCAGAGCATCCTATCCTAACCTAAAACTTTTGATGCATAATAATTATTTTTGATGCACAGTTAGTAATTTTGATGCACAATCATAAATTTTGATGTGCATAATATTATTTCCCAAAATTAAAGGTAAATACATTTATGTTTACAGTTCATAAACTGTGTTTTAAAACTTTAGGTTTATTACCTACCTATGATTTTCACTTTGTATGTTCCAATTGTTTTCTTATTTTAGTTATTTGCCTTGCCTCTTACTTTCAATTTAGTTACAAAATAGCTAAATGAGCAACACTGGCCGTGACCGCCACATTGAATGAAGCCGGCGCGGCGCGGCGAGGCTCGGCGGGAGCGTTACGAAGACCGCAACGCACAGGTGGTTGCTTGGGTGGTTGTTTGTTTGTTGTTCCTCCCTTCACGGCGGCGACGCGACAGTAACCACAAAACAACGCGCCGCCACGCCGGCTCAAGATGAAGTCTCACTCAAACTACCGTAGAATATTGTCTTCAACTGCATTTAAACTCAAAAGCGTATTTGAGTACAAGTATTTGTAGGAGGTGTAATTTGATTTGTTTAGATAACTCCGATTTCTTATTCTGCACGAAAGATGTGTGCATAAAATACTTACGTGTAAGTTGATGAAAATGACAGAAAACATTATGATGATGATTTAGGAATTTAAACAACCTGATATAGAGTAGAAAAAGACATCGGAAATTGTGAATTCTTACCCACTGCACCGGAAACTGAGAAACTTCCAAAGAACAAAATATGAAAATACCATTCCATATAAATCTTCAGTTTTTTGAGACCTATTTTTGGATGCAAGTATTAGCATCAGATGGTGATAAATTAAGCATGCATGGTGATCGTATACGCGCATATGCGCAGCCGCAACAAATTCAGCGCATGTGTCGGCCGCGATGGGAAATATTGTCCACCGACCTCTTCTATCAACGGTAGTCAAGACCAGACGCACCGCAACACATCCATCACACACACACTCGTGGTTAATATTCCATTCTTTCGTAAGTTTTTGCAACATCTTTTTAATGCTTGCCGTGGAGTGGAATTTCCTGCCTTTATATGTGTTCCCGAGATCATACTACACGAATATATTGAAGTTGCCAGAGCTTGTTATCTTCTGGGTGACCTTCTTTCATCGCCGACCACGTCTCGATCCTCAGGGAACTTACTGTCTAGATAGATATTCCCAACAATAAGTTGGACGTTGAGTGGTGGTTGTTGTTTCTTTCCGATCACAAAAATTAGGCAACACTGCTCTTACTATACCTACAGAGTCACTTTTGGAGCCTTGGTAAAATTTTAGTATTTACATAACTTTTCCTAAATATCTTTTCCTAAAGACGAATCATCATCGTTCCATCATTTGTCAATAAAAGTCATAAAATTAAATTTTTCCACCAATTATTTTTTGGGAAAGTTTTTCAGATTTGTGTGCCGCGTGCAACAAAGGGTGCTCAAAAGTTATCGTGAAGGCGAGCCTAACTTACTACGAGTATGTTGACATGGTCGCTCAGTCAACAAACTCGACTGTTCCATACAAAGTTTCTGAACAAAGCGTGGCAATTTGAAATGGAGTGGTCTTTTATTTTTATTTATCGCGCGACATTTTCTTTTTTGTAAACATATTTATTTATCGTCTTATTATTGAATGGATAAAAAAAGTCAAATGTTTTCATCGTATTTTTCATTTCGATGAGTTTTAATTTAATTTTTGTCCTCATAAAACATTTTTACTCGTATGCATTGCAAAATTTAATTTTACTTACTGACAAAAGATAATTTTACTTATTTTTACACCTTATATTGCCTTTTCTACTAGGAAAATTATATACCATATCTTTTTAAACAAATAACAAACACTATTTAATACCTAACCTGTACTAGCAACTGGGATACTCTTATGGTGAGCCTTTCAGTATTGCTTCAATATTACTTAGTTGCATGTTCAGATGTTGCATGTTTGTAGTTATATGTTTGCGGTTTCGCAGCAACTTTGTGATGTTTTCCATGCGGAATGGTGTGGGGATAAAGTTTTTTAATATGAGGAATGAATCCAACTGCTGTCCTCATAGACATCACTTACAGTTAATTTATCATCATCTCGTGGTAATAATACTTTTTCTGTCAATAAATTCGGAAAGAGTTAACTTTAAGTGGCGTCCCTGGGCGCGGCAGTTCATGTAAGTATGAGTATAATAAAGTGGATAATCAATATTGTTTTTTTTTTGACGTTGCTTTTCATTGTACATAGTTTCTTTGTAACGAAAAAGAAATGCTTCTAGAAAAATCTATTTTAGTGCGCAAGAAATGCAAAAGAGACTAAGAGAGCGAAGTAGTTTCGGCTGCATCGTTACCTCCGATCTAACATTCCCTTGTGAGCATCCCTCCCATAGAATAAAATAAAGAGATCCCTCATAATTCCTTGCCTTGCCTTTCTTAATCATTGAATTTGATTCAATTCCTCCTCTAGAGCTCGGCCTGGCTGACTATTTTGTAAGTCAACTTCTGCTACTTTCTGGTCGTGCTTTTCGAGTTTATTTATTGGTTTATTGGTATTATATTGAGTTGTTTACTTGGTATTAGCTTAACAACTACTTAATACCAAGTCGAATCGTTTAATGATAGTTTGAATTTGCGGCCCTTATTCCATTTAAACAGTCTCCTAGTTGTGGACTTCAACAGGTGTGTCACTAAGCCGTCCATCGCAGCACTAACTGTCGTGTTCGTTTTGCAGAGGTGCGTCAGGAAGCCGTGCAGCAGGCGTTGGCGGAGATGCAGAACAGACCCAAACCCTCGCTGCCGATGCCCTCGAAGCGAACCTCCATCATGGCCAAAAGCCCCGACCGGGAGCGGCACGACTTCTGTAAGTTACACGTGAAAAAAAAAATATATAAAATAAAATCGATAACGATTGGTTCCAAGCTAGGAAAATAAATAAATAACAAGCTAGGATTAAAAAAATAAGGATTTAATAAAACAAGATAGAAATCTTTGTTCTCGATAATAATTAATCTCGGGATTAATCGCCACGTGCCAATTAGTGGCTCGTAATAGATTTTCCCTTAAATTATTTTTCTTTATCCAAGTTTATATAACGTGTAAGGTACGGTGTACCGAAAACTGAAAGGGCGTATTCAATCAACGAAACTGAAAAACTTTCCCAGAGAAATATTTTTGGAAAAAAAAAAAGACATCTCCAGAGCAATTTAAGTAAGCAAGTATTCGGTTTCGTTGACTGAGCACGCGCGTTTAGTTTTCGGTACACCGTCCCTTATACTTGTAGCTTGTAAATGAGCTATTGCTCTCGATTTCGTTCTCATAGACATAGACTGTAGGTTCGAACCAAGGTTCGAACAGTTCCATACGCCTGGCATCTTGTAAAAGCGCCACTCAAAACTTACCTCCCTTTAGAATGAGAGTATTTGAGATGGGAGCTCACCCTTTATTGGTTTTACTTTGGTGTGGCATCCGTCATTTTAGTGAAAAAATTCTCATTTTTAAATTTTAATCAGAAGCTCTCGGTCCAGTAGTGTTTAAGTGGTACGTGCTCGAACATATTATTACTAACCAAACAGAAAGACGGAAAAGATTCAAAAATCTGTGATTTGTATTCAGATATGTATCATATCGGTGTCATTTATTTAGCTGTGCCTACGACTTCGTTCCCTTATTTAGTCAACACAAACAACTGGCCCTACTGGAAAGTGTATGATAGCTTCTGTTTTAGTAAACCGATTGCGCTGAAACAAAGCTTATATGTTTCACGGAAATATATAAGCCAAAACCCAATTCTTATTGGTCTAGTAGTTTGTGAGTTATTATTAATTAGACGACAAACAAAATGTTCTATTACAGTCTAGAACACTTCAAGCCGGATATATTGAACTTTTATACCGCGCTTATCTAGTGGGCGTAGAGGCGAAAGTCGAAAGAAGGCTCTTGACTGTACCCCTCTTGCGATTTTCTAGATCAATTTTCGCGAAATTTTTTAATATACACATTCGGCGAATTAATCATGATACTCGTAATAATAATAATCATTTATTTGGTAATATAAATTACATGTCATCAAATATTAAAATATATCAAAATTACCTCATGTATTATTAAATTAAAATAAAGATAAGTCAAATGTACTTATGTACAATAAGTCCTTACTTATTCTTATTTAAATATTCGTCCAAACTATAAAACGCCTGCTCGATTGGGAATGATTTTAATTTATATTTAAA
The DNA here is from genome assembly GCA_947532105.1 of Athrips mouffetella. Classification (NCBI taxonomy): domain Eukaryota; kingdom Metazoa; phylum Arthropoda; class Insecta; order Lepidoptera; family Gelechiidae; genus Athrips; species Athrips mouffetella. Next base: position 55,913,194 of record OX383956.1, on the reverse strand, counting down.
AATATTATCACTCGCTACCTCTGTGATTTCATTTGGTAGCCGGTTATATAACGGGCAGCGTAATTAGTGTCAAATATTTTCAGGGCTGAGAAAATAGGTCATACTGATCACGTGTGCAAAAATTGAAAGAAATCTGCAGGTTAGTTTAAGAGTTATTAAAGAAAGAAACTCTGTTACCTAATCGTAAAAACATCAGCCTGATCAGCTGACTAACAACACAAACACCCACACGCGCTATGTTCATTCGTCTATCACTCACACTAACACACGCTCTGCGCACAGTCGCACGCTCACAGTCATACAGCTGACGCGCTTACGTAATCTAAAGTAGTGAGAGTGCGTCACGTAAAGGGTGATATCTTTTTTATTATTTTTTGCATTATTTTTTTTGTTAGGAACATTAACTTTTATACTAACGTGTAGATTTTTGAAATATTTTTCGTACGTGATTAATATGACATTAGTGTTCAGCCCTGAAAATATTTGACACTAATTACGCTGCACCTTATATAATGACGGTCCCAATTTACCTCTTTGTTATATAGGTGGGGGTAGAGATAGATCATGATCAATTTTATGAACATGATTTTTATGATATTTTATGATCATGTTCAATTTTTTTTTGTTTATTTTTGGTGTTTTTTTTTTCATTTTTTATGTTAAAGAAAAACCGGTCAAGTGCGAGTTGGACTCGCGCGCCGAGGGTTCCGATATACTTTTTGTATTTTTGGAAGCAAAAAAGTCAATTTTTAGGACCGCAAAACTGAATTTGTTTGTAAAGGTTATTTGCAGATTTCTAAAAAACTGTGCAACTTAGAAAGATCGTTTTGCTGTAATGGTTACATAAACTTTTGTCAACTGTAATTAATTTAGATTTCACAAACTTCGGAGATCAGGGGGGTGGGGGATGGTATTTTTTTTACTTTTTTTCATCATAACTTGAAAACTAAGAGACGTAAAAAAATACAAAAAAATGTTTTAGAATTTACAAGTAAAGCCCTTTCATATGAAACCCCACTCGACCTAGTAGCGACAATTTGAAATTTGGCCCCCCTATTTTGGCCCCCTTTACATTAATAATCATAATTTTTTCAAAATTCTTTCATGTGCAATTAAATTGGGTAACTATATTCTAAAAATATTCCAAATTTCAAGTCGATAGCATGAGTGGTTGCTGAGATATAGAGGTGTGACAGACAGACAGACGGACAGACAGACAAAGTCGCACCATAAGGGTTCCTTTTTTTTACCCTTTTTTAATCGGAACCCTAAAGACTAACAATTAATTTAGAATGCTTTCTAATCACCTGCGTTCCTCTGAATATGTTACTCGGACAATAAAACTGAACGACTTTCCTTAAGAAAAAAAAAATCCGGTCTGTTATATTTTTCCTAAAATTTTTACATAAACCTCTATCGACTGTAATTAATTCAAATTTTTCGTTTTGAAAACTTCAGAGATAAGGTTAAAATAACATTCCAGTAATAATGTTTTTTCAGACAATTGTCATCTTAACTTGAAAACTTGCAGTTGTAAAAAATACAAAATTCTATTTAGGAATGTACAAATATTGCCCCCTCCCCCCGATGGGGCCCCAATAACAACAATTACTTATACAAATATTTTTAACTTTTTTGTTTACATTACAGTTAGACAAGCATATGTGAAAAGTATTCCTTTTTAGTCGATAGCTTTCACAAAAATATCATTTATTGAAATAAAAAACATGTCAACTAAATTACAACACAAAAACACAGAAACAAACAGTCAATGAAACAGACCGCCCCAGGTCGAACCCGGTCCAAAGGTGCCCATCACGCTACTAGCATTACCACGCTGTATCGCAATGGACAACCTCTGGACAAGAAACGAGCCGGAGCGGGGGTCAAGACCTCAAATCGATAGCTTGAGTAGTTTTTGAGATTAACCGGTGTGACAGACAGACAGACGAAGTCACACAATAAGAGTTTCGTTTTTTCCAATTCGGTTTGGAACACTATTCTCCCATGCATCACCCTCATCTAATGCAGTTTCTTTCCATGGGAGTAAACTCGTGTTTTTTTGTTTCAATTATGTTCTAAAATAACTTTTAAGACCAAGAAACTTACTGAAAGGGAGCAGGTGATAAAGAAGTGCCCTGTCTGATGCAGCATCAAGTTCAGAGGAGGACTCGATGACGGGCGAGGCGGAGCTGCCCCCGCCGCCGGAGCTGGGCTCGCCCCCCGCGCGGCGCCCCCCCGCGTCCCACCCCCGCGCGCACCCTCACCCCCTCCCCCTGCCGCACCACCAGCCGCCCCCCCTACCACGAGATCGCGACAAGAAGCACGCGCCACGAGACCGCACAGAGATCGACCTCAACGAGATGACGCACTTCCCCGCCTGTGAGTATCCTATACTATTAAAAGAGCAATATTTGTATATATATTTGTACCTATATATATATATTTATTCGTTTTCCCCGTGATTTTAAGCATTTTTTTAAAATGTCGTGTTTTAGGCAAAAACCTACTGCGCTATCTGTTGGCGGGTAGCATAGCTTGCTCACCCGATGATATTTTAATGTTGAAGCGGCTAATATAGAGCGAAGCTCATTCGCCCAGGTCCTTTTCTTATGTTGCAATTGGTGGTAAGTGGTCACCACCGCGCATATCATGAACTATACTGTTAGTGACAGAATCTGATACTAATAAGTCAGCAAAGCGCGTTGTCCACCCTAAAAACTAAGATGATATGTCTCATGTGCCGATAATTTCACTGGCTCCCTGCGTCCGCGCAGACCGAACGGCAATATGCGAGCATGGGCGAGTAGGTTGGTGGATGTGATTAGCATTTTCCCAGGGTTATCATGCCATATGTTACCAAATTGTGACGATAATTCAATACTTGCATGAAAATAATGTACTTTAGGCGAGACGGAATTATAAATAAATTCGGGCTAATTAACTACTGTAAAAAATGCAAGATTTAGCCCAAAACAGTCAAGCGTGCATGCGACACTAAAACCTTGCGTCTCCGCTTTATGCGTGAGCAGTCGCAAGCAGTTTTTGTGCCTTTCAGACAATTTTGCATTATTTTTTTATGGAGGTAAAATTTATTTTGCAATGGTACCAGTAACTGCTCTGCTGTGCTCTTTTCTCGGTGTGCGCGGACCCGAACCCGACAGTGCAAACACCACTGCTTTACAGCAGAAATTTGGTACATACTTAGACGGACTTTGCACAAAAGCCCTACCACCATTGATATGGTTTTCTCTTGTTTTTACTACTTGTATACTGTGGGTGTCGTAAAGGCGACTAAGAGATTTAAAACCCGTGGATAAGAAGCAGCATCTTCTGTGTATCGTACTACTAAACGGCATCAACTACAGTCAATTTGTGCTAGCTGCAAGCTCATAAACATGGTGCCGATGCCACCACGGTGCGATGGTGGTGGTGTGGTGGTATTACCTGTAGAAATTGTTAAAAGGTCCTTTTGCAGCAGTGGACAGTCCTATAATTTACAACGAGCCCTGTTAATTTATTGTGCTAAGATCGCCGTGTGCAGTCATCATCTTCATTAGTAGAGGAATAAATAAATATAACTATCTATCAATCAATCAGTCTTTAAGGTATGGTATGGTGCCCCAGCGAAAATATACTCCAGATCTGTCCTTTTTTAGCAGTGGACAGTCTTATGATGCAGTGATTGAATGTAATGAGTGATGATACACTTCACATTCCTCGTCTGGAGCCTTCTCATATCGCGTCACTACCTTAGCAAGGTTATCCGGTTCGGCAAGCAGTGCGATTTTATCCTATCCTATACTATTAAACGAGCAATATTTGTAAATATATTTGTATACATATTTGTTATCGATTTCTCGAAAACGGCTCTAACGATTACGATGAAATTTACCTTAGGGGGTCTTAGGAGGCGAAAAATCGATCTACCTCGATCTCATGTCTGGGAAAATTCGTTTTCCCCGTGTATTTAAGCATTTATTTCAAATACCTCGTTTTAGACAGAAACCTACAGCGCCATCTGTTGGCGGGTAGCATAGCTTGCTCACCCGATGATATTTTAATGTTGAGGCGACTATTATACAGCGAAACTCGGTCGCCCAAGTACTGTGTTCTAAAGTATCGTTCATCGTATTAAATCTTTCCTAATAAAATTGTCTGTCGAATTTGAGTCACAAGGATGAAATGTAATTTCACGTGCAGGTGTTGTTGGTCTGACTGATATCATGATGACTCTCTAATATCCGCCATTGCGTTTAATCTCACTCTCTCGCTTTACTAGCGCTTGAGAGAATAAATAAAAAAAAATAGCCAAAATTAGGTTTATAAAAGCATTTGCCTGTTTGACGTCGTGTTGGTAAGCTTTGAACGGGTCGACTGCAATTTGAGATAGCTAAAAAGCCAAGCTAAAAAGTGATAAAGTGAATTTCCAGTGAAAATAACGCTTCGTATTTTTTTGTACAGTAAAGAGCACATCAAGCTTGACACCTTGGACTTTGTACTGTTCTTATTTCAATAGACTTACGGGCTAGAGTCGCACTGCGGGTGTCAAGCTTGACCTGTCGTTGACTGTACATACTTGTTTTTACGAGAAGCTTGGATCCTTATCACCTGGCTGTATTCTAAGCTATCGATATTTAGATAAGATTGGATTAGGTGAAGAGGGGCAAATCACGCAGGGGAGTGGTGGGGATTATAAAATAATAAAATGAGTTTATTAGCAGTGTTGTTTATTTTATTCATGATCTTAGCACGATACTTACCTATAAAGGGTGTAAGGGTCGGTGTACCGAAAACTGAAAGGGAGTCTTCAATCAACGAAAATGAATAACTTTCCCAAAGAAAAATTTATTCCTGGACCTGGCCTGGATAAGACCTGGTATAATTAGACAAGATAATCTATCTTACTTTTCCCAACGTTTCGACTGAGTAGTGTTGTGTGTTGTAGTAGGTGATGGTAGACTTGTCCGTGTGGTGCCGGCAAATAATACTACTATTCGTACCAACCCATCTCTACGCGTGGTCTTCGTAAGAAGTGACTAAGGGTTTATACACCAGAGGATGAGCAGTAGCCTCCCTCTGTGTATCGTAACATTATTGCCATCCCCAACAATCACGATCCAAGGTGCCTGCCGCTACTCTAAAAATTATGGTAGTTTCGAGGGAGTTTTAATTTTGGAGGGAGTTCCCTGTCCTCCTTGTCGTTTTCATGTGATGTCACGACGAGGTGGTGGGTCGGTTCCTGACGATAGTTGTCGTTCCGCAGACATCCAGCCGGACGTGACGCACACAACGGCCGGACAGCGGCGCGGCGGGACGCAGGGCGCCGACCGGGTGCAGTGCTACGTGCCTTCCGAAGATGGGACGGGCACCGGCCGGTGGAAGGTAAACGACCAAAACATTATCACAGAATAAAGTAATTGTACTATCATACAGAACGGACACTCTCCGCCCCCCGCCCGCAATCACCCCCGCACCCCCGCGCGCACCACGCTTGCAAGATTCTCGTGGTCTTCTGAGGGTCTTTTGTACTGAATATGCGAGCTTACGCGACCTTCCAATTTCAAATTCGCGCTCGATGTATGTAGTGTCCTGGGTGGTACATTATACTACTCGTAGTCTACACACACACACACAGCTACACAGCTTACAGTACATCACACAACCCACACGCCAAAAAACGGCTGCACTTTTCGTCAGTCATCAGACACACTGATAGGAAAAATCGTAATATTTTTTCAATGTTACTCATCATACTCAATCTTAACAGCTTTACAAGAATATCGAGAAGTATTTTATTGGTAACAAAACCAGAATCGTATTCCCGAAACTACAGACGCACTCGAGATCAAAGTAATTACTGACGCGCGGCCAAGTGTACAAGTTCGGGCGTGACCATCCTGCTAGTTAGTCAGATGTAGCTGAGAGGAGTCGCAGGCAAATGTTCATCGTAAAGATGATTGCGAACGAACTTTTCGAGGTATACCGGGTTGTTTTAGATCTGTTTCCCCTTTCTTTTAATGAGACATGGATCTGTCTATCATGGTTTTGTCTTTTAATGAGGCCAATAGAGGCATATGAAAAAGCCAAAACAAAAACTTGGGTTTCGACCAAAGATTTTGGATCCCACGCGCGCCCGTTAGTTGTTCAAATTTTTGTGTCAGATGAGTAAAATACTATAATGGCCAATAATAGCTCAAGACAGAAATAAATGTCATGATAGAGGGGCATTTGCCCAGCTGTGGGTCACTACATACAATAAATAATGACTGGATCATCGAGCATAGTTTAGAAATAAATATAAAAAAAAACTAAAGTAATCCAATTTTCCATGCGCAATGTACAAATTGTAGAGGTGAATAGGGTGTTGCATGCCCTACATAATTTGTTTGAATAATAATGAAAGAATAATGTAAAATAAATAATACTAATAATAAAGTACCTATTTAAACTGCTCGTTACTAGCCTATAGAGAAATCGGTAGGCGTCTCCTCGACGCCTGCTAAACTTGTTCAGCTAAGGATAAAATCACATACATACACACATAACATCACGCCTCTTTCCCGTTGGGGTAGGCAGAGACCACAGTCCTCCACCTGCTACGATCTTGACATACTTCCCTTGCTTCCTGTACTTTCATCAATCCTTTCATACATGCTCGTCGGTTTAGGGTACTTTTAACCTGGCCTTTATTCAGAACGATCCGCGAAGTAAAATAATTGTTATAGCTACTTTCGTAATGGCACCTGGTTATAATCGCGACGTCACCCATTGTGTGTAACTCAGTCGCAGTACTTACAGTAGCTAAATTACCTCCCTTTCTAGCAATGTGCAGAATGCGCGTGTTAGAACGGGGCGGATTCGCGCTGTTTTACTTTTTAGGGTTCCGTAGCCAAATGGCAAAAAACGGAACCCTTATAGATTCGTTCGTCTGTCCGTCCGTCCATATGTCACAGCCACTTTTTTCCGAAACTATAGGAGCTATACTGTTGAAACTAGGTAAGTAGATGTATTCTGTGAACCGCATTAAGATTTTCTCACAAAAATAGAAAAAAAACAACGACTTTTTTTATGTGTCTAGTGTGCAAACGAGCAGGTGGGACACCTGATGGAAAGTGTTCTCCACCGCCCATAGAGCTCGCTGTCTTATTAGTGGCATAATATTGACACTAATAAGACAGCAAAGCATGTTGCACACCCTGAGATCTAAGATGGTGTGTCTCGTGTGCTAGTAATTTCGCTGGCAACCTCACCCTTCAAGCACTGCTATTTTACGGCAGAAATAGGCAAGGTGGTGGTACTTCCCCAGACGGAATTTGCACAAAAGCCCTACCACCTCAAACTCCACTATCTTAAATACAAAAAAAAATGCATTAATTTCCTACAAATATTTTAATACAATGTTTTTGTTCCTTGGGAAAAGATTTTCAGTTTGGTGTCTAAGCAGAATCCTAAGTTCAATTCAAGTTAATTGCAGTTTGTTACTAAGCGGAGTGATTGTGACAGGTGTCAGCAAAGATCCAGCAGCTCCTAAACACGCTGAAACGGCCGAAGCGGCGGCCACTTCCCGAGTTTTACGAAGACGATGACATCGAACTGGAAATAGCCGCCAACCCGAAAGACCCCAACGCGCCGAAGCCCGAAGGTAAATTATTACTTCTTATCTTATCTTATTAGCCGTTTCTGTCCCACTGCTGGGCAAAGGCCTCCCTCCGTTCCTTCCACTGATCTCTAATCTGAGCCTCTTGTTGCCAGTTTTTACTACTAAAAGCAATATTTGTATGAAAAGTACATTACTGCTATGGCCGACAAAAAAGGTACTCGTATTGAAAGACGAACACATGCGTAAATACTTCAATACCTGATTGCGGCCAAGGTTTGTATTGTACTTTTCGCAAAAAATGCGCAGAAATTCTAACTAAGTTTAATCCAAACAAACATTAAAAACATCGGAGTTTTTCATTTTCATACTCTATTTGTGTTTTTTTAGTCTTTTTTACAATTTATAGCTTTCTTTTTGCAAGCCAGTTCGAAATTTAAACAAAATCTTTGTTTAGTTACCTGCTTGTTTGTGTGCTTTTTGGTTCATTCGATTTTAAATAACTAGACAGATATAGACTGCGCGTAAGGCGGTACTTTTACTTTCGTGATGGCAGCGTAAAAGAAACGGCAAGAAACCACTGCAGCACGGCCTACTTTAAGAGTCAGCTTTTTACAATGTGTTTCTTGTGTTTCGCTGGAATATCAGAGCACCATACCTCTTTGTCATTCATATAGTCATCTAATCTATAGTAAGTTTTTTACATAACGTTTGCTTTACACATTCTTTCAGAACGTAACAGAATTAAAATCAATGATTAGTGTATTAATAAATCGTATACTATTAAAGGAGCAATATTTTTGTATATATATATATATTTGTAATCGGTTTCTCGAAAACTGCTCTAACGATTTCGATGAAATTTACCATACGGGGATTTGCTGGGGAAATTCATTTTCCCCGTGTTTTTGAGCATTTTGTTAAATTCCGCGTTTTAGACAGAAACTTACAGCGCCATCTGTTGGCGAGTACCATATCTTGCTCACCCGATGATATTTTCAGGTTGAATCGGCTATTATAGAGCTAAGCTCGGTCGCCCAGGTACTGTAATTTATATAAAATATACAAATGTATCCGTTGTGCCCTTGTAGACCGTAACAATCAAACTATAATTTTTAGAGTTCCGTACCCAAAGCGTGTAAAACGGGACCCTATTAATATGCGTTCGATCCGTGTCTATCTGTCTGTGGGCTGTATCTTATGAAAAGCAATAGGTAGACGGTTGAAATTTTCACAGATTTTGTATTTCTGATGACGCTTTATCAACAAATAATAAAAAAAAAACCGGCCAAGTGCGAGTCGGACTCGCGCACTGAGGGTTCCGTACCACCTCATAAACATAATTGTATTAGTTGAAATTTTAGTAAGTTAATGTGCTAGATTTTTTGAGTCCGACACGCGCTTGACCAAATTTTATTATTTGTTGTTATTTTATAGCTTATATGCACTATAAACAAACCAATTTTCAAGTTTGTAAGTGTTCCCGTTTTTAAATAGAACTAAAACAAAAATCGCCTCAGCGACCATCCAACTTGACCCCTCTCTTATATGAATGTTCTTGAAACGGGAGCTCACCACAATTGGTTACCATTAGTTGTGAGAAAAGTTGTAATATTTAATGATTTCAGACTTTTCCCATTATTTGTACTGTGAGACCTAGCTTCTCGCCAAATTTCATAATTTTAGGTAAACGGGAAGTACCCTGTAGGTTTTGCATTTTTGAATAAATGTATGGAGATGAGGACATGAAATGCCATATCTTTTGAATGCGTCGTTGTAAAAAATTGAAATTATCAGATCTTGTGTGGTTCATGGATCCTAATACGTGGTATTAATTTCAACCTGATACCTTTACCCGTTCGTGAGATAAAGGGTCTTGACAGACAGACAGACAGACGGACAACAAAGTGATCCTATAAGGGTTCCGTTTTTTTTCTTTTGAGGTACGGAACCCTAAAAACGGCCAAGTGCGAGTTGGACTCGCGCGCCGAGGGTTCGGAATATACCTATAGTATTTTTGGAAGCAATAAAGTCCATTTTAAGGACCGCAACACTAAATTTGTTTGTACAGACTGTGCAACTTAGAAATTTTTAATTAATTCAGATTTTTCCTTTCACAAACTTCGGACATCAGGAGGGGGAGGGAATGGTTTTTTTTTTTTGACATTTCTCATCATAACTTGAAAACAGAGTCGTAAAAAAATACAAAAATATATGTTAGAATGTACAAGTAAAGCCCTTTCATATGATATCCCATTCGAACTAGTAACGGCAATTTGAAATATTTCCCCCCCTATTTGGGCCCTCTTTACTTTGTTAATCAATTTTTTTTTAAATTCTTTCATGTGCAATTAAGTTAGGCAACCATTTTTTTTTTAATTCTTTCATGTGCAATTAAGTTGGGCAAACCATATTTTAAAACATTTCCAAATTTCAAGTCGATAGCATGAGTGGTTGCTGAAATATACAGGTGTGACAGACAGACAGATGGACAGACAGACAAAGTCGCACCATAAAGGTTTCTTTTTTTACCATTTTGGTATCGGAACCCTAAAAATATATGGAGGGCTGCCCACTAAAAATGTAATTTTAGGCGATTTTTGCTCGATTCCTGTTTAAGCCCTTATCGTAAAATCGGGAATACTTACAAACGTGAGAATTGGTATCATTATGGTGAACAAGCTATACAATAACAACAAATAATAAAAACTTGTTAAGTGCGTGTCGGCATTTAATACACTTCTGCGTGACTGTGTGTCCATAACTAATACGGTATTTTTACCTTAGTGGTACGGAACCCTCGGTGCCCTAGTCCAACTCGCACTTGGCCGGTTTTTAAGACTTGTTATGTATTCGTCACTGTAACTGGCAATAAATATTTGGGGTCGAAAATGTAGCATGCTTACCTATATAGGTACAGCGTGTTTAGGACAAGTCTGTCTATGACGATTATTTTCTGCGCACGGGTGACAGGCGGAGAGCCAATGAACGACTCGCTCGCCTCGCCCCACATGCCGCACCTCACCCCCGCGACAATTTTTTTGACTTCTGCACATTAACGGTCACAGAGTTATTTTGCACGCCGTACAAGCATGCTACATTGCAATTATCTAATTGAATGAACTGTACTGAATGGTATTGAAGGTGGAACCATGACGCCGGCGGTGGGCGAGCAGCTGGTGGTGCCAGCCGGGCTGCCCAGGAACCTGGAGGCGGCGCTGCAGAGGTACGGGACCGCCTCCTTCAAAGCCAACGTCGCCACCGTCCTCGACCCCAACGGGAAGCTCAGTAATTCACTCACTTATGGTAAGTCAACTCTTGTTTTTCATTGCTCAAATGATTCCGCTTTACGTCCGCTTCGCTCAGAATAGATATCTTACTAATTTATTCTACTATGGGATGACATTTGCCATCATGTCCCAAATTGAAATGTCACATCATCAATGATCACTAGGAAATATTTAAATTATCCCTTCAAATTAATAGAACGACGCCGAATTATTTATTTAATCCTCCTTCTATTACCCTAATTAACTGTGCGCTTTACAGAATCAGCTACCTTACCTAGGGAGGAGGACACTGGTCTTTTTTCAGAGCGACGTCCATCTGACCTCCGCAATCCAGCCAGACCCAATCCTAAATTAGGCTTTGTCCAGAATTTCCCAGTCAATCTGACTGCCAGTTTTCAAATTATTCCTAAATACAACTTTAAAGAGGGGTTGTGTTAAAACACATTAAACATCATTCATCCATGCTCAAACATTGTTTACAATTACGTGATCCAAGTCTCTACGCCATGTCCCATGACGCATCACATTACTGCACTGCACTATTTCGTATCACGCACGAATGTAAGAAAATAATGAGTGATGTTTCGGGTAATAGTGATATCACTAGGTAATATCACGTTCCGAGACTTCCGAGTAATGTGATTTGATATTACATTACTTTGTAGTGCACTGTTTTGCCCATCTCTACAACTTACTTAGCTTTATTTTAGTACTTACTTACAAGCTGACTGGATATAGCCCCAGCCAGTTTCCAAAAATTATATAAGTACTTTTAGTACTTCCTTCATAAGGCTGACCGAGAGGTCTTGCCCTGCTCTGTGTGACTACTCAAGCAATACCTCCATCACTCTATGGGCTTCGATTTCGAAGCACTAGCTCTTGACTGTCACGCAAAAAATCTCTACACCGCGATTTTGAAAAACGGAGTGGTTGATACAGCGACATCTAGTAGCGAACAGTTGAACTAACTTATTTAAAGCAAGACACCCACGCCTATCACTTCTGGTAAGGTGGCGCCCAGTCTAGTCCCACCTGTGATTGTAATATTGTGAATTATATTATTTATTTATTTATTTGTGAAAAGTTTCTGTGTAATTCTTCATGTAGTGCTTGCTAAGAGTAGTTCCACAAACCACCGTGTCTTCTCCAACCCAAATTCAACGCTGACTGAACGCTGGTGGCTATGGTGCAAGAAACGACCATCAAAATACTGGGTTATCTTTTTTTCACTACAAAAATTCTAGTTTATATAACTGATCAACTTTTCAGAGGAACATAGGTCTAAAAACGAGAAAAAATTTGGTCGTCCCATACAAAAGCGCATGAGTATTCAAATCGTAATTTTGCAATTAATATAGTACCTGGGCAACTGAGCTATGATTAGATTTTATTATCTCACATTATCAATTTCAAATTTACAAAAATTGTCTATATGTCCGAGCATAACGTGATCGTCAAAAATACAATGAAAAAGAAAATAATAACAAAAATATATACGAATTTTACAAATGTCAAAAATAAAATGTCTAATAAAAATATTACAACAATACTAAAGAAAGAGTAAAAAATATCAAATAAAATTATAAAAATCGAATCTTAAAAACATGTCAAGGTACTGATTATTTGAGTATTTAATGTCAAAATAAAATGTGAAATGTCAAATTTACAAAATAATAATTTTAAAATATGTCAATATCAATTATATTATAGAATCATTAAAATTTTAACGTTAAATATTCATTTACATCATTTGTGAAAGATGAATTATTAGAATTATGCTATTAACTAAAGGGTATACCCACAGATGGCGCTGAAGAATTTCTGGATCGCGCTTTTCTTCAAGAAATACAAAAAAAAAATTCTTTAGAGGGACGAAAGTGACAGTTCCATGCCAAAGTAATGGCATTTGGTTTTATTCTCGTTTTTCGACCCATATTACTTAAGAAAAGTTGTTCAGTTTAGTATTTCACACATGGTAAGTCAATAAATATTTTTCATTGCCCTAACCTCGACTACCTGACGTGGGGAAGAGGTTACTGGTTTTTATACAGAGCGACTTCCATCCATCTGACCTCGGAAAGCTAGAGGGAGAAGAGTATTAGTATCCTTTGCTAGAGAGAGGGCAAAGTATTCCAAACCCAATAGTTTAAACTTTTCTAGGGTAGTTACTGGTCAACCTGACCGCCAGTTTTCTGATAATTCCAAATATAACCTTTTTATTCTAGTAGTAATAAACTCGCTGGCGATGGTCCTAGCCAGTTTCCAAAAATTGTATTAAAACTGCATAGCTTTGGACCTGCTTAAAGCACCAGTACTGCTTGAGTGTCACGTAAAAACCTCATTACTGCTGAGGAGAAGGGATAGATTTATACAGCGCCATCTTGTAGCGAATAGCTGAACTAATTCATTTGTAGCAAAACACCTCAACCCAAAACGCCTGCGTGGTGGGTGACTATGCACCGGCCTCCAAATTATTTTTAACAGACTAACTTATGGAACAACGAGCACAAATCTTGTTCGGTCCATGGTTTATGCCTATTTGTATGGGACGATTAAGATTTTTATTGTTTTTCAAAGTTTTTCGGTTTTGTGATCTAAATAAGTAACGTACAAAATTTGTTTTTAGTGATTAAAATATAACAACAAAAAATATGGGGGCACAATTCAGGTAAAGTCTACGATATAGGAACTACGACTATGGGTACCAGAGACTGATACACATACATAAATAAATATCTGACACCCAGTACAGAACCAACACTCATGTTCTGCAGACAAATGTTTGGCCTGGTACTCAATTCTTGAAAATCACCGGGTGATAAAATATCACTCAAAAAATTCAAAATCACAGATTTTTCTTCTCAAAAGTGAAGATTGATATTCGTAAAATATAATGCAGTCCTTGATTGGTATTTTTTATGTATTCTGATTTACCTTTTAACAGTTTATCAGGGCAAATGTGAATACTAGTGATATTTTATCACCCGGTGATTTTCAAGAATTGAGTCCCTGGGCGGAGGGCTCACTACCAACCACGCCAACGAGCCAGTCTAAAGTATAATATAATAAATACGCTCTACAAATGCATAGGGAACCTCCCCATGAAACTGAACACCTTCCCTAAAGAAACATATGTTGCAAAATGATAAAAAAATTTGGACTTCCCGTACTGAAGTAGTTCGATTTCAGTGGAAGGTTCATAAATAAAAAATAATAACATCACGCCTCTTTTCCGTCGGTGTAGGCAGAGACCACAGCTCTCCTCCTGCTACGAGTACGATCTTGACATAAAATAATGATATACAGGTTGTAAGAGACGGTGTACCGAAAACACAAAGGGCATGCTCAGTCAACGAAACTGAACAACTTTCCCAAAGAAACATTTTTGGGAACTGGAAAAAAAATTACGTATGGAGAAACCATCCATCTACCAACCATTCTCATTTCCCAGAAACATTTTTCACACTAAACAAAGCCCTCAGTTTTCGGCACACCGTTTCTTACATGCTGTATGTAACAATATTTTGACGGACTCTATATGCGCTGTGAGCTATGACATTTTATTTTTGGAATTTTATAGCCTGGTTACAGAGACCTTTAAGCCAAGTCTTTGTATTTGTATAACTTCACTGCAACTATTATTATTTTTTATCCGCTTTTTAAGAACATTAAAAACAATTCAATAAATTATAAAATGAGCTATGACATGATAAGATGAGGATGCGTTTGTTTTGCAGGCAAGCTGCTGTCGCGGTCTTTGAAGATCGCGCATGCGCTGCTCAACAGAACATTCACATCAAAGAGCAGCAGTGGGGGACCGCTCACCGGCGACAGCAATATCAAACCAGGTACTTATTATATCCGCCACATTATTCCTGTTAAAAAAACGTACAAAATTTCTACTTTAGTTTCAATATGAAATTACGTATATGTTGAAATTTGATGTCCCTCAACACAGAATCCTCAGAGAAAAAAACTGCATAACAACTTATTTTGATTATGCCAAAAAATAGTCATGAAATAGTCATAAATAGTCACCATAAGGAAAAAAATAGACGCGTTACAATTCTAGAGTTATAGCTATGGTTTGCTGAGGATTATAGGCATAGGCTATATACAGAATCCTCAGTTCTGATGCAAGCAAACCGTGGGGACTATCGACTTGGTCTTTATTTTAAAAAATAGTCATGAAATAGTCGTCTTGACTTCCAAATTCTCAAAAATAGTCGTTCAAGGATTTCAGAGTTACAGGGGTAGCTTGCTGAGGATTCTGTGCATAGCATTTCACGGACGCAGATTCCAGCAGAACGTTTAGGTTTTTTTGTTTGATACTGATGTCAAAAAATAGTCAACAAATAGTCGTCTCAAACCATAATCACTTTGGTCTGGTTTACCTTGTAGAAGTATGTTAAAAATGCATGTTAACTTCGCCATACATTTTTCAACTCAAGTACAGTCGTGTTCAAAATGCATATCATCTTTGATGGTAACTATTTAGTTACTTTTTTTATGTATTTGGAACCCAATATAATGAATTCTGTAATAAAAAGCAAAGTTTATTTGTTTTCATGTTAAATACGAGTAATATAGCTAAATAAACTACAATAATTGGTTTTAAACTATTATAATAAAAAAATCTTGTTTATGAATATATTCAGTACCTACAGATTATTTTTAAGTTAGTTTTTTGTATAAATCACAGTCTTCGTACTTATGTCCGTTAAATGGTTAAATGAGTAATACAGGGTGACAATTTTATTGCGTGCCATAGCTTAGGGGGTGTTTCAGTAACGATAAAGGAACACAAAAAAAATCTACTTTTAATAAATTCTGAAAATTTTAAAATTAGTCCTACGCAGAGGGCAATAACCCGCAGCGCAATGACCCGACCGAGGCTGCGCTTTAAACGAGCTGCTGTTAGTTTTAGAATTTACATTCAATTTTTTAAGTAGGATTATTGAAAAAATGGAAATCCTAATTTGGAATAACGCGTTGTGTATTTACTGCTTCCATAGGCTGTATTGTAAGTTAACTTTACATTTCATTTTTCATATAATTACCGTAGAACACGGCAATTGTCGTTGTAATAGCAACACTGTAGGGCACTTCAATACGCGCCGGCGGCGGCGGCGGGCGCTAGCTCGGTCACACAATTCGGTCGAGCCGAACGCCGCCATGCTATTGGTTAAACATATCTCGTCTCAGAATATTGGTGCTTTTTCTATTATAAGACCCACGTTAAACATTTCCAACTCTGTTACTATGCCATTAAGTAACTGATTTGTATTATTCTACTGATGTTCTATTGGGTAAAAGAAACACATATGCAGCGACATTTTAATTTTTAATGAATAGTTAAATGATAAACAACAATAGTTAAACAACATTGATCAATCAAGAAATTAGTAAAGTTAGTATAGTTAATTTAGTAATATTTGCGAACCTTCCAATTATTATTAAAGTATTTTTATTTACTGAATGCATCTGGGTTTAAGCCCGATATTCTAGTTTTACCTTTCCTTAAACGTGGAACCTACATTATAAGTTTTTAGACCAAAAGGTTGGGGCTGTGCACTGATATATCAGTCGGTTTATCCTCTTATTTACCTAATAAAAATATATAACACTAAAATAGGGTCTGCAACAATGTATAAAAATCAAAGCCTCTAACAATATCAAAATCCATTTTTTTTGACAACTTGAAATCAATATCAAATAATTTTGTGTACGCGACTGTACAAAGGAAAAATGTATGGCGAAGTTTAACATGCATTTTTAACATACTTCTACTAGGTAAACCAGACCGAAGTTATTATGGTTTGAGACGACTATTTGTTGACTATTTTTTGACATCAGTATCAAATAGAAAAACCTAACCGTTCTGCAGGAATCTGCGTCCGTGAAATGCTGTGCACAGAATCCTCAGCAAGCTACCCCTGTAACTCTGAAATCCTTGAACGACTATTTTTGAGAATTTGGAAGTCAAGACGACTATTTCATGACTATTTTTTAAAATAAAGACCAAGTCGATAGTCCCCACGGTTTGCTTGCATCAGAACTGAGGATTCTGTATATAGCCTATGCCCATAATCCTCAGCAAACCATAGCTATAACTCTAGAATTGTAACGCGACAATTTTTTTCCTTATGGTGACTATTTATGACTATTTCATGACTATTGTTTGGCATCGTCAAAATAAGTTTTTATGCAGTTTTTTTCTCTGAGTATTCTGTGTTGAGGGACATGAAATTTGGTATGTCTTCAGATCATAATAACTTTTTCATCCTATCTATTCAAAAATCGCTGAACGGTTCGTCAATAAAGGCGAACAAAATAGCTGTTTTCTCCAAGAGATTTTCGTAGCGGGTTAAAATGAGATTTAAACTTGAACTGTCTAGCCGGTGGCTCCTCACGGTTTAAATCAACTTTATCTAAACCCTGATAAATGCTACATAACATAATATCGTATACCCGTAAAAGGAAACCTTACGTACGCTCGGGGTTCAAATCTCTTTGCGCTACACGTAGTGATCCGACTTGCTCTCAAGCATAGATTCCGCTGTCATTTTAATCAAGCTCTTTATGTGGTACCGGCAAAGAATGGTACCAACCCATCTCTACCTGTGGGTGTCGTAAGAGGCGACTAAGGGCTTATGAATTGGAGGATGGGCAGCAGCATCTTTCTGTGTATCGTACCATCTTACATAATGCGGTCAGGCGCAACGCTTACAAGCGTGGTGATAGTGGTAAATCCCCTCCAAAGTACCACGCGTTTTAGCTGGAATTTTGGAGGGAGCTCCCTGGAGGTTTCATGGGATGTTATGATGATATTACTCTAGAACCAATTTGGGATATAACAGCTTGCTGCAAAGCATATGCCGCGAACACAATAATCTATGTAATACTTGTCAGCCTATCATCATCATCATATCAGCCGAAAGACGTCCACTGCTGGACATAGGCCTCCCCTAAAGATCTCCATGACAACCGGTCCTGCGCTGCTCGCATCCAGCGGCTTCCCGCGACCTTGACCAGATCGTCGGTCCACCTTGTGGGGGGCCTGCCAACGCTTCGTCTTCCGGTACGTGGTCGCCACTCTAGAACCCTTACGCCCCATCGGCCATCGGTTCTTCTTGCGATGTGTCCTGCCCACTGCCACTTCAGTTCAGCGATTCTCAGGGCTATGTCAGTTACTTTAGTTCTTCTGCGGATCTCCTCATCAGTCAGCCTATCATTGACTTGGATATTTTCAATATGTCTTTTTATACATTTAAAAAAATCTTTTTACTTTCACCTTTAAGACACAATCTTCATAGTCACCATTAATATAATTTTAAGAGTGAAATTCTACTTTGTTTTTTGTATGCTTGCTGTGTTTGCTTGTAATCGGGTCTACTTCTCGGCTTTACCATTATGTATGCTAGTTTTTAAGTTCAGATGTTAACCTGTTGGCAAACCTATTAAATATATTTCCCAAATCTGTGAGTATTATTGTTTTCGCGGGTGTTTGTTGCAGGTGACCGCGTGGCGCTAGTGTACCCAAACAACGACCCTATCAACTTTATGTGCGCCTGGTACGGCTGCCTGCAAGCGGGCGTGGTGCCCGTGCCCATAGAGGTGCCTCTCACGCGGCGCGACGCCGGCCTGCAGCAGGTCGGCTTCCTGCTCGGCTCATGCTCCGTCCAATATGCGCTCACCTCCGAGGCGTGCCTCAAGGGTGAGTACTTCTCAACGACATTGCACCTCCTTATCTGCACGGTGTAGGCAAGTGTCAATATCATCAGCGTGTCATTCTTATTTTTTCATTTTGCCGAAAACTGTTCAACTGGATATATCTGTTATTTATCGGTAATTTGTGGTTTATCTCTGATAGATCCTAAAGGTAATAAATTGGTAGCAGAGCGTGGTTCGGGGTGACATCTGCCAGCATGTCCCATATTGCAATGTCACATCATTATCGAGCATTGTGGAATATTCAAAATAACCCTACCAAATTAATAGAATGACGCTTTCACTATGTTGTGACGAATTATTTCTTTATTCCGCCTTCTATTACCCTTAATATTCTGTAGTTCTGCTTCATTACGCCTTCGTATGAGTCAGTGACGACTGCAACAAACATGGTAATAGTAATTTAAGATAAAAAGTCAATAAATAGGATAATAGTTAATTAATAGCAACTCCCAGACGAAATTAAGGGTTAAAATCGTCACGAGTTTGCGATAATCTTTAAATTAAATTGTCCTTCCATATAATAGTAGTCTATGCAACGGTACATAATGAGGGGTATAAAACTGTCGAGTGTCGGTTTATGGGACGGAGGCGAGCGTAGCGAGTGTTTTATACCTAATTATGTAGAATTGCATACACAACTTTTTCTACTCTCATATCGTGAATCCTAAAATAATATGTTCAAAATTAAACCTTTTCTTATGTTTTTCTCTTTTTGCGGTGATAACGGCTAAGTAAAGTTCCTAAGTGTGTTATAATCACCCAAAGGCCTTACAGTAATCCAGGATGGTCGAGAATGTTCCACGATGTTCAAAAATGTTTGAGTGTTCCTTGCATTGAAGAATGTTTTGGGACGTTCGTAGATGTTCCATAGTTTCGAGGTGTTCGAGAATTTTCAAGAATTTTTAAGTTTTGTAGGATGATCGAAAATGTTTGAGGATGTTTCGGGACTTCCTAAAATGTTTCAGGTTAATATATTGCTACAGGATGTACGAGAATGCTTCAGAATGTGTAGCGATGTTCGAGAACTTTCAAGATAGTCCGAGGATCAGGATGATTTACATTGTTCTAAAACATTTCGAGATGAACGAGATTGTTGAGGAATATTCGACTGTTAAAGGTCTCGAGCACAAGAATGCGACAGAGTTTTTAGGATGTTCGAGAATCCTCTAGTTTTACGAAACGTACGAGATTGTTTTAATTAAATCAAAAGTGGTTGCTTTGGGAACGAGTTCACGGAATAATAAGATTAGTGACATATAGGATATTGTTGACCAAAATGTTGAACTCGAACATTTTTGAAGATTCTCGAACATCCCGA
Source organism: Athrips mouffetella (assembly GCA_947532105.1). Classification (NCBI taxonomy): domain Eukaryota; kingdom Metazoa; phylum Arthropoda; class Insecta; order Lepidoptera; family Gelechiidae; genus Athrips; species Athrips mouffetella. The sequence goes on along the minus strand of OX383956.1, from coordinate 55,893,252 downwards.
AAAGTTCAAGTATCTCGATAAATTCAACATCATTCTCGATTATCCTTAAACACTCACACATTCCATAACATTTCCTCTAATTTTACTTATTGTTCAACATTTTCAAACATTCCAAAACAATCAAAAACATTGTCGAACATTTCAAACATCTTAGAACATTCTCGAACATCCCAAAACATCCTGGAACATTCCCGAACGTTTTCAACATTTTAGAACATTCTGAAACGTCGCAATCGACAATAACATCAATGTTATTTTCCCCGAAACCGTAAATTAACTACAAAATAACTTTCGGATGCTATAACTTGGTACAAACGAACATTACAACAATGCTGTATTAGTAGATATTATTTCAATTGAAAAGATCTGTCCAACGACATATGTCATCGCTGGTACGACATATGTCATTGTACCAGCTTCCATACAGTTTTACCCATTGTCCTTTGTTTAGTTATAGACGCGTATTTTTGATGAAATATTGTTTGGCCCGATTTGGTTTAACGTCTTATCTATCACAAAACAACATATCAAAAGATGAATAATCCGGTCGAAGCGCGTGCCAGACTAAACGGCTATTCTTGATACTTTATTGTACGCTCACTTTTTTTGATAAGATAGGCGTCGGTTGTTTTATTACCCTTTTGTACGGGGCCATGGGCGTTACTTTTAGAAATCGTAACCCGAAAAAGTATAAAACTATATGGCGCTAATAAATAGTCCGGGAAGTTATTACGATTTATCGAGTATTCTACTTAAAAAATAAACCGAATTTCAATGTTAGCGTTTCTTAACATTGAAATTATGTTAAAATTTTGAACGATTTTTTGGGAGAATACTCGGTAGACCATTATTAATTTCCAGATTATTTGGAAGCGCCATCTAGTTTCCATGAGTTTTATGACTTTCCGGGTTATGTTTTCTAGTATGGGGATTGTCAATCTTATTATTATTCGTCCATGACGGGGCCCAATAATATTTGGTCTTGTATAACGCGGATGTGCCCCGTGTGGTGCCGGCAAAGAATAGTACCAACCCATACATATCTGTGGGTTTCGTAAGAGGCGACTAAGGGTTATAAACTGTAGGATGAGCAGCAGCATCCTCTTTTGTATCATCTTACTTACTGGGGTCACCTACAAGCGCGGTCCATGGTGCCAGCCGTAACGCTAACAAGCGAGGTGACTATGGTACTTCCCCTCTACATTTTTTTCCAGCAAAAGCTAGAATTATTGAGGGAGCTCCCTGTCTAGTAGTGGACGTTTCATGGGATGTTATGCTATGATAACACGGATGTGTGGTGGTCATCAGGTCTGCCGAAGACGTCGTCGGGCGAGGTGGTAGGTTTCCGAGGCTGGCCGTCGCTGCAGTGGGTGTCGACGGAGAAGCTGCCCCGCCCCCCGCGTGACTGGATCCCCCCGCCCCGCCCCGCCGACGCCGCGCCCGCACACATCGAGCACACCGCCGCGCCGGATGGCTCCGCCATGGGCGTCATCGTCACCAGGTTACAACTACTTACATCCTATACTATCCTAGTACCTGGGCGACCGAGGTTCGCTCTATAATAGCCGCCTCAACAAATGTCATCGGATGAACAAGCTACCCGCCAACAGATGGCGCTGTAGGTTTTTGACTAATACGCGGTATATTAAGAAGGTTAAAAATACGGGGAAAACGAATTTTCCTGGACATGAGATAGGTCTCAAGATCGATTTTTTGCCCCTGAAAACCTGGTAATGATGGTAAATTTCATCGAAATCGTTAGAGCCGTTTTCGAGAAACCGATTACAAATATATTTATTCATTTCATTCATTCATTCAGTATGAGCCATGCTCTTGTCGGTGTAACTTTCTCCATCTGTCTCTGTCTTGTATATTAAACGAGCAATATTTTGTATATACAACGTGTTAATGGAATAAGCAAAACTCTCATACACCCCAACTGACTTTTATTAAAATAAATCCATTCCCGTAAAGAAAATATTAAACTTTTTTTTCTTCGAAATATGGTTGTTTGAAAGTTTCATCGTTGTTCTAGTAGATTTTTTAGTAATCATGGCGCGTCCGCCTCGCGTCAGCGTACACCACGCCCACTTCCCCTCCTCATCACCGCTCATGAACGGCACGCGTAGCCACACAAATATTTAGAAGCGGCAAAAATTTAAATAATAAAAATTAAAACAAAATACCCCTATCAAAATCCCGTGAAATTGACTCTACTTTCGATTCTGATCAAACTATTTTCTCAGTTTCGCTTATTCCGTTAACACGTTACGATATATGTATATGTATTCCTAATCGGTTTCTCGAAAACGGCTCTGACGATTAACTATGAAATATATAGCCCAGGGAAATTATTATTTGACCTGGAAGTAATTAAGTATGGCTGTTTTTTCTCGGATTCTTGTTAAACAACTAATGTCTCCTATAAATGACTAATTATTAAAATCGTATGACCTCGGGAACATATATTTTTATTTTTTATTTATACTAAAATGCTAATGCAATCAATCGATTAGCATTGGTAATAGAACTATAATCATAGATAGTTTACCTAAAAATTAAAATGTTTTGCCATTGGAATTGCTGAAATTCGGAGTTTCAGTAAGGTAATAAGTTAACTCGAAATTGCACTTAAAGGATAATATGTAATGGAAGTAAGTTTAATGTTTTACATCTTAAATATTATTTTAAATACATTTTATACAAAATTAAAATGTCAACTGTAATGATAAAGTTTATTTTTGAATTTTTTTGTTTAAAATGTATTTTTCGTCATCTTCCCTATATTTTTTTTCTTTAATACTATTTTATATATATGTATTTAAACCTAATTTTGTCAATAATAATAAAAAAGTTACATATTTACTTCACTCATATAAAAGTTTCTAAATACCCTGGCCTAATATACGCGGGTTTTCAAGGACGAAAAGAAAGAGAATTCGTTTTTTCCGTTTTTTGAGATTTTTTTATAAATAGCGCGTTCAGAAATCTTACAGAGCCCATCTATTATTAGGATTTGGTTAAGATTACACCAAAGCTCGGTCGCCCATGTGCTATACAGGGTGGGAGGGACGGTGTACCAAAAAATTAAAGGGAGTGCTCAGTCAACAAAACTGAACAATGTTTGGCCTCTCCATACAAAATTAGATCAGAGTAAGCAATTTGTATGGAGAGATCAAAAATTAAAAATGTTTATTTGGGAAAGTTGTTCACTTTCGGAAACCGAGCACGCCCGTTCAGTTTTCTGCTCACCGTCTCTTAAACCCTATATATCGCATTCGTTGCGTACAAAGATTTTCACAAAATTCCTTTTTTGTATCAGGACTTTATAAGGACGTTCACCTTAATTACATAAAGCGATTTTAAATATTGACTCAATTTGAACAACGCAATCTTCTTCTCGATAATCTTATCATTATTTTCAAATATTAAGAAAAAATTGCGATATTGCGATATTATTTTTTACCCAAATTACAACTAATACAATTATGATTATGAACCCTCGGTGCGCGAGTCCGACTCGCACTTGGCTGGTTTTTTTTTTCATTAAAATATAACCAGGTGAGCAAGCGACGCTACCCACCAGCAGATGGCGCTGTAGGTTTCTGAAACGCGGTGATATCTCCACTTTTTTATGGATATCTTCCGGCTCCATCATTAGATCAGCTCCAAGTTACAATAATATTGCATTGTCTTCCTATTCTCATACGTATGCAAAATTTCATCTCAATCGGAAACCGGGAAGTGGGTCAAATTTAATTTGCAAGATTTGGTTGCAGACACATAGACAGACAGACACCTCGAGACAGACAGACACCTCGAGCGAGACAGGTGAAACTAAATAAAAGCTTTTAAAAAGTTTGGGTTCCACCGGTACTCGAAAGAATGTGACTGGATAAATTCTTAATAAATCAACTTATTTTCATATGTTGTGTATTGTTGTCAGAGCGTCGATGCTAGCGCACTGTCGCATGGTGTCGGTGGCTTGTGGCTACACGGAAGGCGAGCACTTGGTCTGCGTGCTAGACTTCAAGCGCGAGACGGGGCTGTGGCACGCCGTGCTCGCCAGTGTACTTAACGGGATGCACGTGGTCTTCATCCCCTACGCACTCATGAAGGTCAGCCCTGCCTCCTGGATGCACATGATCACCAAGTACCGGTGAGTCCCCTCTCTCTACTCTACTCTACTCTACTCTTGTAATACTACGCGCTCATGAAGGTCAGCCCTGCCTCCTGGATACACATGATCACCAAGTACCGGTGAGTCCCCTCTCTCTACTCTACTCTACTCTTGTAATACTACGCGCTCATGAAGGTCAGCCCTGCCTCCTGGATACACATGATCACCAAGTACCGGTGAGTCTCCTCTCTCTACTCTACTCTACTTCTGTAATACTACGCGCTCATGAAGGTCAGCCCTGCCTCCTGGATGCACATGATCACCAAGTACCGGTGAGTCCCCTCTCTCTACTCTACTCTACTCTTGTAATACTACGCGCTCATGAAGGTCAGCCCTGCCTCCTGGATACACATGATCACCAAGTACCGGTGAGTCTCCTCTCTCTACTCTACTCTACTTCTGTAATACTACGCGCTCATGAAGGTCAGCCCTGCCTCCTGGATGCACATGATCACCAAGTACCGGTGATTCCCCTCTCTTTACTCTACTCTACTACTGTAATACTACGCGCTCATGAAGGTCAGCCCTGCCTCCTGGATGCACATGATCACCAAGTTCCGGTGAGTCCCCTCTCTCTACTCTACTCTACTCCTGTAATACTACGCGCTCATGAAGGTCTGCCCTGCCTCCTGGATGCACATGATCACCAAGTACCGGTGAGTCCCCTCCACGGAGTAAAGAATAGGGAGGAGATGATGATATCAGTCGAACCGTGATTCAATCAATTGAGCCATGACGTCACGAAAGGGGGCGGGGCATACGCCATTTCCTCTTTGAACTTACCAGTGATCACAACGAAACACGCTCTGCAAAAAAAATTTTAAATAGTTGGAAAAACAACTCCCACTACGAAGTGTTGTTTGCCTTTGTGTTTAAATTCGTCAGAAACGCAAAAAGAAACTGCATTTAAAGTGTCTTTTCACTTGTAAGTAAGATTTTTCAATAATTTTATTGATGTACATGTGGCCGTAACATTAGTTCTGCTTTATGTCGCTAGATGGTTTTGGGAATATTTGTAGAAGATCGAAATCCACCCCTTCTTTTTACTTCCACAGACTCAATTTACATTTCTGGCTTTAGCTTTAACAATAGTTTGATAAAAATTACGTGAATATCGTGAATATTTTATTTATTTGGAGAAATATTTGTAGTTTGTAGTTATGTTGTTTGTAGTAGCGCCACCTAGTATGCAGTGGACAAACTCGTCAGAGTTAGGTTCAAGAACCGTCTTCCAGATTTCAGCAAGTAAGTAGTATATAGGGTCTTAATTTAATAACGTGCCATAGCTAAGTGGATGTTCAGTATCGATTAAAGAACACAATAAGATATGAAAAAAAAACCTGCTTAAAAAAAATAAAACTTGACCCAGATCATCAAACCAGCGCGCAAGTATCAGTGGATTAGGTTGGCACATACTGAAACTGTTTCTTTTTTGCGTTAGTTTAGTTTCAATTTCTAGTTTTAGTTAGTCAAGGAGATTTCGTTATTTTATGTAGGATTTTTTAAATATTTTTTTTGTGTTCCTTTATCGTTACCAAACCATCTTCTAAACTTTGGAAACAAACACCCAGTAGATAGAGAGCGGGAAGTCAGCAACCTTACCTCATCGCAAACAAAATCGTGAACAACATACCTACTTCTCATAGTAGGAATAGCGGAATGCCTCTTATTTCCATTTGATTACTTAGTAGGTATACAAATGAATACCTATTGTTATTTTTGAATTTTCAAATCAATATAATTGGCTCTATATTCATATAGATAGAGGGAGCATAATGTGTTAAGCTGCCACCACTTTAATCTTTTTAATCTACTTCAAAAAGAAGAGGTTATCAATTCGACCCGTCCTGTCAAAAATACACAGTTTTTGTAGCTTAGCTTACAGATTCGCCGAGTTCGCGATTTTATTATACGTATAGATTGGTCGCTATTTTCATAAGCAACGAGGAAGGGTTACCGACTGCCCGCTCTTAGTCTCAGGTTATAATTTAATTGCGAGCCATAGCTCTGGAGCAAGATCCGTATCAGTGACTGAATAACTTTTTCCAAGGAACATAGGTCGAAAAACAAAAAATAATTTTGGACTTTCCATACCTACTGAGTGACCAACACAATTGTATGGGAAGTCCAAAATTTATGTCCTTTATCTAACTATATTCCTTTAGGAAAGTCTTTCAGATACTGATACTGAACCCGTGGGCTATAGCACGCAATTAAATTAACAGCCTGTACAAATAATTCATTTTTGTAGTATAGTATCTTTTACGCCATCTAGTAGAGTATAGCAGTACCACCAAAAAGTGCGTAAGGACAAAAAGTGCTTGTAGTTTCACTATTTGCCACTAGATGGATTTTACATAAGTAGGTGGAGTCTAGTTGTATGTTCCGCCAACCCGTGACTCGATCTTCACCCCCGCGCACTGTCACGCTTCGTGTCGTACAAAAATTTCGTAGGGCCAGCTCGTCTCCCCTTCCTTACTCCGTGGTCCCCTCTCTCTACTCTACTCTACTTCTGTAATACTACGCGCTCATGAAGGTCGGCCCTGCCTCCTGGATGCTCATGATCACCAAGTACCGGTGAGTCCCCTCTCTCTACTCTATTCCTGTAATACTACGCGCTCATGAAGGTCAACCCTGCCTCCTGGATGCACATGATCACCAAGTACCGGTGAGTCCCCTCTCTCTACTCTACTCCTGTCATACTACGCGCTCATGAAGGTCAGCCCTGCCTCCTGGATGCACATGATCACCAAGTACCGGTGAGTCTCCTCTCTCTACTCTACTCCTGTAATACTACGCGCTCATGAAGGTCTGCCCTGCCTCCTGGATGCACATGATCACCAAGTACCGGTGATTCCCCTCTCTCTACTGTACTCTAGTCCTGTAATACTACGCGCTCATTAAGGTCAGCCCTGCCTCCTGGATGCACATGATCACCAAGTACCGGTAAGTCCCCTCTCTCTACTCTACTCTACTCCTGTAATACTACGCGCTCATGAAGGTCAGCCCTGCCTCCTGGACGCACATGATCACCAAGTACCGGTGAGTCCCCTTCCTCTACTCTACTCTACTCCTGTAATACTACGCGCTCATGAAGGTCAGCCCTGCCTCCTGGTTGCACATGATCACCAAATACCGGTGAGTCCCCTCTCTCTACTCTACTCCTGTAATACTACGCGCTCATGAAGGTCAGCCCTGCCTCCTGGACGCACATGATCACCAAGTACCGGTGAGTCCCCTCTCTCTACTCTACTTCAAGCGCGAGACAGGGCTGTGGCAGGCCGTGCTCGCCAGCGTGCTCAAAAGTTCCATAATAGATGACACGAGTGTTTATACCTATTTATATGGAGTTGCACTTGTTGTTACTTTATCTACTCTCATATCGTGAATCCTAAAATATGAATACATTACTTTATTATTATTACAAAACAAACCTTTTCTTAAGGTTTTTCCCTTTTTCCGGTGATAACTGCTTAGCGAAGCACCTAGCTGCTTTAAAAACACTCAAAGGTGAATCATAAATGCTTTTATCACGTATTTCACATCAAAATAATAAAAATATGTGTAAATACAATTTCTGTCTGCTGGGTTTTCCGTTATTGCTATGCAACATCCTTGCGGCCACAGACTACATCTTATGCTGCGCGCTGCCATGGCGCGCCCGTAAAAATTAAAAAGTTGTTTAATAGTTCTCCCGCGATGACTGTTAGAAAACTCATTACTAATAATACACATATAAAAAGTAGCTACTAAGATTGTTTCCAGGCACAGATTATCATAAAATGATTGTTTAATTATACTATTCGCCACTAGATGTCACTGTACGTACCAAAAGAAATTCCTACATCGCGGTGTAGATATTTTTTTCGGGATAGTTAAGTACTACAGGAGCGAATTTTACGCTTTACTCGATGGCGGAAAACGGAGTTACAGCGACCGTTCTTGTCGCGTCAGTCATCATTGCACTTAGATGACGAATGCGACGAGACGGTCAGCTCAGCCCTTGTAATGAGCAATAATTTTTGGAAACTGGGGCATCAGCCGCCAGTTTGATTATTCGACCCATAAAGGAACATGCCTTATTTACCACCCAGATACGAATAGTCATACTTAGTAAATTAATAGTAAAATTGCCCCGTGTGGTGCCGGAAAAAAATAGTACCATCCCACTGGAGGATGGGCAGCAGCATCCTCCTGTGTATCATACCATCTTACTTACTTACTGCGGTCACCTACAACCGCGGTCCATGGTGCCAGCCGTAACGCTGAGCGAGGTAACTATGGTACTTCCCCTCCACATTTTTCCAGCAAAAACTAGAATTCTGGAGGGAGCTCCCTGTCCTGTAGTGGACATTTCATGGGATGTTACGGTGAACCTAAATAGCCCCGACACATGTACACTTGATGACTCCTAAGGACGCAGTAAATGTGACAACGTTCTGGGCTACGAGTACAAAAATTTGGACCTTTTTTAATAGATCGACACGCTAAGAAGAAGAAGAAGAGGACTAACAATGTCTGAACGCATTATAGAGGATTTGCAACATGAGAGTAGATAAATTAATTATAATAACATTAATTACATTTTTATAAAAGATAGCGCTTCTTGTAATCGTGCGAATCGGAGTGAAATTTCTGAAACTGATCAGGTGGACAGAATAAAACAAACAAGTTAAGTGTAAAACTTATTTAAAATATTACTGTAATATACCAAGGCGCCGTACCAACCAAGGCGGCTTGAGGCAACGACCTGCCTTGAGCGTACCGGCATCGAGGACCAACTACAGACGAAATTCATTTTTAGTACGAGCAAGCGCGAGTTTTAACAAGTCACCACTTGATCTTGATCTTTTCTGTACCAACACAACCACAGTGAAACGATTATTGACAAAATCACATTTCGAATCGGCTGTATCGGACTGATGATTGTACGCAAACTGCACCCTTCGTGATAAGTGTCACATTTTCTGATTGTTTTAAATTTTGTTCGTGTTTTCCTTTCATTTTTTGCATTTGTTTTTAATATTGTTTAATTTTCCTTCAATTTTTATAATTTTTTTTTCTTGTAAGTTTTTTTTATGAATGCTATTGGTGGAGATTTGTCATTGGCATTGTATTTCTATTTAGATTTACACTATAACAAATTTGTCTGTAAATCTTCCTAACAATAATAAAAAAATAAATAATATATATTACACTGTTAAATAGACTTTTTAGAGCCTAAAACTCATACCAGTAATCCTTGTGTTTCTTGAAATATTTCTGCATTAGCGGTCGGACGCTACCAATTTGGAATGTTGTAAAACTATAGACAACTCTAGAAATTAATGGTTCTGCTACTCCATAATAGATGTCGTTATAACTCATTTTTATATATTTTTATGTATATACGTACTCATCTATTTATTCGTAGACTCATGCAGAGAAAAAGTATACACTACGTTTGCTCATGCGTATTTGAAAAAAAAAAACGGTTATATACAGCGTGAATTTTAATTGGTTTTGCGTGGGTTTTGCTCCCGATCCCCAGTGAACTCCCAGTGATTCTGTTCATGAAAACAAGCAACATTCCCAGAGAAAAAAAAATATTAAAAAAAGGTTTCGACTCCATACTAAAGTGGTCACATGATCGACTCATTTTGTAAGTGTCGAAAAATGTCTTTTGAGTATTTTTTTCTTCGGGAAATTTGCTTGTTATTGTGAAGATCATAGGGCTTCGTGAACGACACCAATGAAAAATCAATCAATCAAATTTATTTGCATTTCATCACATTGTGTTTGGCGATGTCTCTTACAAATCTATATGGTTATCGTTGCAGGGCGTCGGTGGCGATAGTGAAGTCACGTGACCTCCACTGGGGCCTACTGGCGACGCGCGACCACAAAGAGATTTCTCTCAGTTCGCTTCGGATGCTGCTGGTAGCTGACGGCGCCAATCCCTGGTCGCTCTCCTCATGCGACCAGTTCCTCAGCGTCTTCCAGAGCAAAGGTACCATTTTTGAAGTGAAAACTTCTTTAGAGGCGCTTGGCACTTTTTAGATGGGTAAAAAATGTTAAACTCGCGTCAGATCCTTAGCCTGATCGAAAAAGCGTCAACTGTCAACCGTATTGTTATTACAATACGGGTTTTTATTCAGTGACATCAAAGAAGTACGCGAGCAATGGCGCGATTGACCCTTATTTAGCTAGGTAGTTTATTTAGCTAGGTCTCATCTCTGGGAAAATTTAATTATCCCAGAGATGAGACCTAGCTAAATTAATTAGATGATTCTTATAAGTTGTGATTCTACAATAATAGAAAGTAAAAAATACCTACTTTGTTCAAGTATTCATAAAATTTTTTGGGTGAACATGAAATTTGATTTTCCTTTGATTTACATAGACATATAGACATAGACATATCTTTATTAATAATATTCATTACAGGTCAAATATAAAATTAAGTATTGAATACTTAAATTGTAAAACAATTTTTGTTATTAAAATTTAAAAAATCATTGTAGCTGTAGAACGCCTGCTCGACAAGCCACTTTTTTAATTTGTTTTTAAATACGGTTAAGCTTTGGGCGCTAGTAATATTTTCTGGTAATTCGTTGTATACCTCTGGGGCCATGGCATGGATGGTTTTTTTTGCCTTCGTCAGGCAGTGACGGGTGCTGTTTAGGCGATTCGCGTATCTTAGATTGTGCCGCTGGTTGTCGCTGGTTGTCGTACATTACAGTAATTTATTGAAATGGATAGGTACTTGCTAGTGACTGGATTTTATAACAAAAATCTTGTGTCTGCATCACCAGCTGATCATAGTGGTAATTTTACCCTCCAGGCGTTTCACTTCTTTTCGAGCTAAAAACACTTTTTAAGATGTTTTTTAAATATTTTTTTCATCACATTTGCTCATAAAACAGCTTTATTTGCACTGTATTAAGATCCATAATCCAGCTTATTAAACACGCGTGCTTTTTCATTAATATAACTTCACTAGTGTTGTAATTTTTGTCTTTTTTTTTATCGGCAAGATGCAAGGAGTTTCTATATCAATAACATTCATAATATTTTCATGAATAAGTAAACTGTGTTGGATAATATGATAAATAAATGTTAATTACATGGAAATACTTATATTAATCAACCAACTCACTACAAATTTGTCTTTAAAGTAACATACATACATAACATCACGCCTCTTTCCCGTTGGGGTAGGCAAAGACCACAGTCCTCCACCTGCTACGATCTTGACATACTTCCCTTGCTCACTGTACTTTCATCAATCCTTTCATACATGCTCGTCGGTTTAGGGTACCTTTAACCTGGCCTTTATTCAGAACGTCCTGAATTTGGTCCTGGTACGTTCGCCTAGGCCTTCCCCTTCCAACGTTTCCATTCACTCTCGCCTGGCAGATCTCTTTCGTCAATCTTCGTTCATTCATCCTCTCTACATGACCAAACCATCTCAGCATCCCTTTCTCGATTTTGGTCACTACGTCTTCTTTTACGCCACACCGTTCTCTTATCACACTATTTCTAATCCTGTCACTCAATTTAACACCAATCATACTCCTTAGCGCTCTCATTTCCACTGCATTAATTCTACTTTCATACTTCTTCTGCCATACCCAGCTTTCACTGCCATACATCAGTGTTAGTACCAAAACTCCCCCATGAACAGCCAAATGAGCCTTGTGAGACACCTTCTGACTAAATATTCAATATTAAATAATTCAAGGGAGTGAGGCTCAGAACAAAGACCTCCTTGCTGAGTAAGTTGTTTGACAGGTTAGTGTTTTATTTTTGTTTTGTTTTTTATAACGGCTAGGTGCAAGGAGTTCCTATATCTATAACATTCATAATAATTTAATGAATTAAGAAACTGTGTTCGATAATATGATAAATAAACGTTAATTAAACGAAAATATTGATTTTAATCAACTAACTACAAATTTGTCTTTAAAGTTACAAAATATTCAATTTTAAAATAATTTTAAAAGTAGTCTGTTTGATAGTGTAGTCATTGTCTCCTGCGCTCGCATGTATAATCTGTGTTTTCGAAAAAAGTAATACGCGCGCCATTTTAACAGATATTTCTTGTTGTGTTAATGTAATTAAAAAATAAATGACTTCTACAAATAAAAAAAAACAGTGATAAGTGTAGAACGTCGAAAATACTTGAACAAAAAGCACAAGTCCGGTGTATCGGGTGACGTAGAAATGCGAGGAAAACGTCTACGAAATATCCTTAAGAAAAAAAGGTAAGCAAATTTGATTCGTTTTTATTCGCAAATGTGTTGAAAAACGTCGTAAGAAGCTTGTGCGCTTTGGTGATTACACCCTCGGCTCTGATCCTCGGCCGTAATATCCAAAATAGCGCACGTGTATCTTAATGTACTATTATAATGATGTAGAATCTCCTTTTAGAAGGATCATCTTACTTTTTATACTCTGAATGTATTACGTGTTGTGATAACACTGAAGGTTGTGAATCTGCCCATGAAACTGAACAACTTTCCAAAAGGAACATAGATCGAAATACGAAAAACCAGATTTGACATCCCATACAAAATGCGCTATCAGCTGATGTAGTTTCTAAGTGAGGTCAAAAATAGATTTGGGAAAGTTGTTCAGTTTCATGGTCTGAGTGACATACTAAAATTATGTTTACTATTTCATAAGGGCCTTTTATGTAAGTGAATCGTACACAGGACGTACAAAGGACGTTGCTGCCCGTCCTCCAGTTCACAATTGCATAAGTTATAGAATATTATAGGGTGACTTTTAATTAGTTCTTGATAGCAAAACATATGCATGTACTCATGATACTGAACAACTTTTCCCAAGGAACATAGGTCCAAATACGAAAAGCCAAATTTCACCTCCCATACAAAATGCGCTATCAGCTGATGCAGTTTCTATGGGGGGTCAAAACTTGATTTTCGTATTTCGACCTATGTTCCTTGGGGAAAGTTGTTCAGTATCATGAGTACATTCATACCTTTTTCTATCAAGACCTAATTAAAAGTCACCCTATATTGGTCCTATTGTTTTCCGGCACTTCACGGACACGGACAGTACGACTAGTATTATTGGTTTGGTGTAAGTTAATCTGTGTGTTGTGGTGTGGTGTTGCAGGCGTGCGCGGGGACGCGATCTGCCCGTGCGCATGCAGCAGCGAGTCGCTGACGGTGTGCGTGCGGCGCGCGGGGCGCGGGGGGGCGGTGGGGGCGGGCGGCGCGGCGGGCAGGGGGGTGCTGTCCATGTCGGGGCTCTCGTACGGAGTGGTGCGGGTCGACGCGGAGAACAGCCTCACCTCGCTCACGCTGCAAGACTGCGGGCAGGTCATGCCTTCCTGTGAGTCCCACACCCTATTCCATCCCATGAAACGTTCACTGCAGGGCGGGCTCCCTCGAGAACTACAATCACCACTCTTGTAAGCGTTGTTGGTGACCGCAGTATGTAAGATGGTACGGTACTCAGAAAGATACTGCTGCCCATCCTCTGGTTCATTAGGCGGCTATTATAGAGCGAAGCTCGGTAAGGGACAGCCTTCCGAATATTTAAAGGGCATGATCAGTCAACGTAACTAAACAACATTCAGCGAATAAAAGTTTCAGAAAAAGAAAAAGACAATCGGCCTCTCCATACAATATTGCAAACTTCATTGGATAGTTTGTATGGAGGGGCTGATTTTTTACTTTCGATCGAAGCGAGAAAGGTATTGTAATCGTGAAAAAAAAAGTTTTTCTAATTTTCTCAAAAATGTGTTCTACGAGTATATCACTTATACATCATAAAAAGCAAGTCTCCCAAAAATGTCCGTCCGTCGGTCGGTCGGTCTGTCCTTCGGTCGGTCGGTCTGTCCGTCACGCTTTGGCCTAGCGGCTAAACGAATTGTCCGATTGACACCATATTTTATATTTATGATTTTTATGTAAATCCATCACAGGATTCTTAGCGGTTTTTGCTGGCTCTCATTTAGAGGATAGCTGTCATACAACGGAAATGACAAAATTGCAATTTGCTCAAAAACGGCTCAATAGATTTTGATGAAACTTTGCATGACCAAGAATCACCATGCAAGGTATCTTACGGCAGTATCTGCTTGTCTGTGGAAGTTCATATAAGGGGTGTTCCCTTACTACTAGAATATAAAAATGTGATTTACTCAAAATTGGTTTCATTGATCTCGTTTTAATGTTTTACAATTTTGATTCTGAATCGGTTATCTACCTGACCGGATATTTTGCTAAAATCTAGTATACAGGGTGTACTAAAAACTCAAAAGGCTTGCTCAGTAGACTAAACTGAACATCTTTTCCTAAGAAATATGCCTTAGGAAATTCTACGCAAGTATCTTACGGTAGTATCCATTGATGTGTAAAAATTCATATAAAGGCTGTTTAGTTCCAGTTCTGCCAAAATTTAAGTTAGTTAGAAATAGTTTACTGTTTGGTTGTCTCAATGTTTAACAATTTAAATTCTGAATTTGATCTGTATATTTCATGAGAAAATATAAATTTAAGTTTGCAATTGATACTTTTTAATTTACAATCGCGAGAAAGTAAGTGCAGTGCATCTGTACCATTTATTTTTTATTATTTGAAACTGAAACTTTTATTCGTTGTAAGTGGTTCAGATACGTTGACTGATCATGCCGTTTCAGTATTCGGAAGGCTGTCCCTTACACCCGATATATTTACAATCGGTTTTTTGAAAACGGCTCTAACCGCCGTTTGGTCACCACGAGTTTCGATGAAATTTACTGTATGAGGGTTTTTAAGAGCGAAAAATCGATCTAGCTATGTCTCATGTTTGATAAAATTCGTTTTCTCCGTTTTTTTAATAATTTCTTGATAATAGCGCATTTCATAAGCCTTACAGCGCCATCTATTAGCGGGCTTCAGTTAAGACTATACAAAGCAAAGCTCGGTCGCCCAAATACTTTAAATGACACGAAACAATTCCCAAAATGAGCAATTTTTCCAATCCGATGTTTTTTTTATTTTCTGGTATCCCCAGAATAAGATAACACGCATATAGAACCGTAGCTATAATACGACATGTGCGTCAAAACTGGCCTGTTTTGTTTTTGAGGTGACTGTCCTTCTAAGAAGTAAATATTCATTGCAAAGTCGTTCGCAAATCCTGGTGTCACAATTACAGAACTGCCAAAAGCATGCCCTGACATGGCTCATTAACGACTAGGTACTTCCAAAGGGGTTATTGTTAACCGTACACCTGCGAGACCGATAGTAGGCGGAACCAACTGCTTAACGTGTCTTCCGAAGCAAGTAATCATCAAACTTTTCAGACAATCAGGTGATTCATCCTACAATGTCCTAACCAAACCGTGTAAGTCACACAAAGGGATTTCCGTTTGACAGTGTCCCCAACGGGATCAAACCCATAACCTCCGGATCGAAAGCTGAGTGATTTAAGTACTGGACCACGAAGACTGTTACTACTGATACTAGGGATACTGTCTTACTTCTCAGGGTGAACACCGCCCTTTGCTGTCTTACTAATATCATTTTCTGTCACTACTAAGAGAGTGGATGCTATGGGATGTAATGACCACTTACCACCAGGTGATTTGCTCGACTATACCATAAAAAACTGCTTTTAATATTTTTGTTGGACTATAAAACTGAACAGCTTCATAAATCAAAACCCAGATTTCACTGTTTTAGAAATCAAAATCTCAAATGTGGCGTATATAGTACAAAAACTGAATTTTGAGTCAGTTATGTTTTATTTATTAAGCAAACTTAACAGCATACAATTCATTATAACAAATTCATGCATTAAATATTTACACAGTCTATAACAAAGTTTGTCAAATTATCTGTCAAACGAAATTCCCCTGTAATATTATTCTATACAAACATTTCAAGTAAAACAGTTTATTTATAGTTCTTCTCAAAATTGATGTGTAGTCATATAAGACATGTAAACGTCGCAACGACGATATTACGTTACACGTCGCTCCATCCTGCAACAACACTGCTGGCAATCCAACCAAGTTACGTTTAGCGTGTATTGTAATCTGTTCGTCGGCTTTAGTAATTTAATTATTAGTGTAGGCAACGAAGCAGTTGACCCCCGCATTAAATCCTCAGTCGATGAAACTTTGCTGGGGTATTACACTATATGAGACAAACCTTCTATAAAAAAATCCAAAAAAAAATCGGTACTTTTAATTTTTTCATACATTTTTTGTAATTTTTGTATGGAAAAATTAAAAGTACCGTAATTTTTTTTTATAGAAGGTTTGTCTCATATAGTGTAATTAATACCCCAGCAAAGTTTCATCGACTGAGGATTTAATGCGGGGGTCTTCATACAACGATCCGCTTCGTTGCCTAGACTATATACATTACAGAACTAGCTAACCTCAGTCACCCAAATAGGCTAAATATTTTTTATAATTATTAAACTGGCGGTCGAGCCCCAGTTTCCAAAAATTATTGCTCATATGTAGAGCAAACTGCCTTGTAGAATCCGTCATCTCAGTGCAATGATGACAGACGCAGCAAGGCAGTTAGTTTGTCGACAAAGTATAAGTGACATATGATCGCGTAAATTCGCGCGCGCACTACTTAACTATCCCGAAAAAAATCTTTACGCCGCGATGTAAGGAAATTGGTTGGTTCCTACAGCGACATCTAGTAGCGAATAGTAGAATTAATTAATTCTCTATAAAGCAAAACACATATTGGAAACTTATACTATCCAAGAGTAAATATTAATCATCATGTGGTCCGACCGATTTATTTTGATGCCAGGTGCACAAATCTTATTTAACCCTTAAATTCGCATTATCGATCGATTACACTAACATGTTATGTATCCAAATTATACTTCAACCGGTCATAGACAATTTATTTATTTCTTTTTCTTCTGGTTTTTTTTTTACGTTTTGCGACATAGGCTTTTGTAATGTTAGGGCCTTCAATGCTAATCTAAATTATTTTTAAGTAATTTTCCTGTATTTTATTGATCATAATAAAGTAAATAAATGGTACAGCAGCACTGCACTTACTTTCTCGCAATACTAAGGAAAAACTATCAACCGCAAACTTAAATTTGTAATGACATACACATTGTATGGAAATACAAACTTTTATTTACGTTTTTCCAAAAAATTGTTCGAATGAAATATACAGATAAATTCAGAATTCAAATTGTCAAACATTAAAATAAACAAACCTCAAACGATTTCGAGTAAATCACATGTTTAACTTTTGGTAGTACTGGAACACCCTTTATATGAATTTTCACAGATCAATGGATGCTACCGTAGGATACTTGCATGGGATTTTTTAAATTTCCCAACACATGTTCCTTATGGATTATGCTTCAGTTTAGTCTACTGAGCAAGCCCTTTCAGTTTTTGGTACAGCCTGTGTACTAAATTTAATTTTAAAAAATCATAAATAAAATCAGTCAGGTAGACAACCAATCCAGGATTAATATTATAGAAAATTTTAATAAACTCAATGGAACCAATTTTGGGTAAATCACATATTTACGATTTGATGGTAGCCGCCGTTTTTGAGCAATTTGCAATTTTGTCATTTTCGTTGTATGACAGCTACCCTTAGCCAGCAAGAAACCACTTAGAACCCTTCAATGGATTGGCATAAAACTCCTAAATTCAAAATATGGTGTCAATCGGACCATTCGTTTAGCCGCTAGGCCAAAGCGTGACGGACAGATCGACCGACGGACCGACCGACCGACCGACCGACGGACGGACATTTTTGGCAAACATGTTTTTTATGATGTATAAGTGATATAGAACACACTTTTGAGAGAATTAGAAAAACTTTCTTTTTCACGAATACAATACCTTTCTCGCTCCGCTCGAAAGTAAAAATGTTTAAAGCTCTGTTAAATCAATTTCTGTCACTTTCTGTTTCGAAAGAAACAGAGTAACGCAATAGATTGAGACTTGTGAGCTTTAACTTTAGAGATTTTAATTTTAATACTGAACGAGTTTAAGTTTTAGGATTTGTATAGGTTTATGATAAAATGAAGCAAAATTTTGTCTTCTGCATTTTGAGATTTGTTGTAAGAGATAATTTAAAATATATACCTTTTCCCCGCTAATTGACCTTACCACAGGTCTTAAGGCGTAAGTTAAACAGCTAAACGACTTTCATAGTTATAATTCTAAATCACAGTTTAAAAAAAATGCGATTCTTGTAGAACTTGAATATAATATTATTATCTAACTTTTACACTATGTTTAAAACCAAACGTATATTGTAAATGTAGACATGAGTTTGGCGCTACATTGGTTGGATTTTTACTGCCAATTGACAAGCTTAGCTGTAGAGTAGCAGATAAGGGTTTGATGATATTATTAAAACTAGTATTATCTCGCTCAGACATTCTATGCTACCCGCCAATAGATGGCGCTGTAGGTTTATGTCTAATACGCGGTATTTTAAAATAAATTCTTAATAACACGGGGAAAACGAATTTTCCCAGACATGAGACCTAGCTAGATCAATTTTTCGCCCCCGAAAACCACCGTATGGTAAATTTCCTCGAAATCGTTAGAGCCGTTTTCGAGAAACCGATTACAAATATAGATATACAAATATTGCTCGTTTAATAGTATAGGATAAATAATGATAGCTGCGTTAACTTTCAATCATGCACTCTACGTATGCGGGGGTTTCCAAATTCTTTGCTTCTTGTTTATCAGAAATTGAAGAAACAAATTAAAAAGAAATCACAGATGAGAATAAGTGTTAGTTTAAACATTAATATGTTATTTATTATCAACAGCCCTTATCGCTTAATTATAACGCCTATTCAAAATGCCATACGATTAAATAAACAACAGCCCTTATTTGTAAACAATGTGGAGGGGAAGTACCATAGTCACTACGCTTGTTATGTTAGCATTGCGGCTGGCAGCATGTACCTCGGTATTGAATACCTTTGTCGGTATTTAATTAACTAAGCTTAATAAGTATAAAATAAACTTTTCGAATCTGGGAATAAGGCATGTTCCTTTATTTAGTTATGTATGTGTCGGTTGAATAATTAAACTGGCGGCTGATGCCCCAGTTTCCAAAAATTATTGCTCATTACAAGAGCAGTCAGACCGTCTCGCCGTATCCGTGATCTAAGTGCAATGATGACTGACGCAACAAGAACGGTCGACGTAACTTTGTTCCTCAGCACCGGGTTTTCATCGCGTCAATTTTGCTCCTGTAGTACTTAAGTATCCCGAAAAAAATATCTACACCGCGATATACGAATTTCTTTTGATGCGTACAGTGACATCTAGTGGCGAATAGAATAATTAATCAATTTTCTTCTTATATCATCACTTAGAAGGGCTCGACAGATTTAGAGCTGCTCGGCCGGTTTGGCTGATTCTTTTTAGGGTTCCGTACCCAAAGGGTGAAAAACGGGACCCTATTATGCATAATTAAAATTAAAATTTAAGAGATAGCGTTGTGGCTCATAGGGTTTTATCTACAACCGAGAATGGACACGTTCAATTTGTATGTGTGAATGGGTAGGCAGAGCATCTAAGAGTGTATGTGATGATGAGAAATCTAGTTTTATTTATTACTTAAGAACCTAAACATTTAATTAAAAGTACTCTTTTTAGTAACCCCCGATGCAACAAGAGCTTATATCTACTCGGGGCGGACCGCTAGTGTACTATAAATATACAAATTTTCAGGTTTGTAAGTGAACACGTTTTTACGATAGAGCTGAAGCAAAAAATTTTGCAAGAATCTCCTAAAAACATTTTTTCAAGTACGGGAGCCCCGCTTAATTTTTAGGGTTCCGTACTCAAAAAGTGATAAACGGGACCCTATTGATATGCCTCCGATATCCGTCTGTCTGTCAGCGGGCTGTATTACATGAACCGTGAAGGTAGAAATTCATATCTGTTGCCGCTACAACAACAAAGAATAAAAATTAAAAAAAAAATGAAGTGGGCTTCCAAACAGTTATGGGGGTGCGAAAAAAAATGACCTACCCCATCGTTGTTAATAGTTTAGAGTAGATAAATACTGCATTTTTTTTATATTCGAAAACAAAGGAATAAGATGCCACCAAAGTCCGTCTTTTTTACAAAAATTTGTTTGGGCTGTATCTCATGAACAGTAACAGGTAGACAGTTGAAATTTTCACATATTACGTATTTCTGTTACTGCTATATATACAAAAAACAAATAAGAAAAAAAATTACAAAACAAAAATGCCTACTTGCCTACTAAAAACGTGTTTTTTGGCGATTTTTGTTTTAGCTCTATCGGGAACATTTACAAGCGTATAAATTTGTATATGTATAGTGCATAAGCTATAAAATAACAACAAATAATAAAAACTGACACAATTAATATTATGTAGTGGTACGGAACCCTCGGTGTGCAATTCCGACTCTCACTTGGCCTGTTTTTTATTTATTATTAGTACTTGTTGTTAAGGTGATGGTCGACGGCCAGCCTAGCCCCGAACGCAACTAGATGGAGCCACTGCTGCAAATATAAGGTTTTATTTTTTAATGCAATAAGTACCAACTATATATGTGCAAAAAGTTGATTCGCGTAAATTTCATCGTGCAACTTCAACGCCTAACAAAAATTTCTATAAGAAAAATATCTCCATATGTCCACAAGTCAATTACTCTCGTCACTCCGTGTTTACATGAGTACGATCACTCACACATGCACACAAACCACAACCGTACAGTTTTGACCGCACGCCCATAATCGTAATATTGAACCAAAAATTGCTAACAAAAATAGTACTTTCGGTACATTAACTGTAAAAATAGCAGTATTTGTTCGTTTTTCAACAGAATTTTATGTCCGGCGTAAGAATGCAAGTCTTACGGGGGGAGCAATGAACAATTTCTCCACTCGACACTGGCGGTTCGCCATATTTTTATCTTCTAAAAAGTGAAGAATTTACGAAAACTGAAGAATATTTTAGAACACAACACTGGCAGAAATGTCCCCAAATATGGGTTGTCGATTGGCAAATTAATAATAATAAAAAAATAAAGCCTGTATTTGGTATGTTTCAGGTGTGATAGTGGTGGTGAAGATGGAGGGGCCGGCGTTTCTATGCAAAACAGATGAGGTTGGTGAGATCTGCGTGCTCTCGGGGGCCACGGGGTCTGGCTACTGGGGGCTGGGGGGCCTCACCAACTCGGTGTTCCGAGTGCGGCCCCTCGACGCCGACGGGGACCCTATCGGCGAAGAGCACTATGTACGCAGCGGTCTGCTCGGCTTCCTGGGCCCGGGAGGTCAGTTCACTATTCTACTCTACAGATTGTCCTTGTAGCCCACTTTTGTCTTTTATTTTATTTATTTGGCCCTTCAACAATATGTATGCTGTGTAAATACAAGGAAGACAAACATTACTTAAATCGAAGTGTCATATTACTTAAAGAAGAGCACAAGATGCTCTGAACAATTTAATTAAGGACCTTAAATTACTTTATATTTATCATACTTAAAATAATCAAAACACCTACACTATACTCATAAACAGTAAATTAAAAGAAAAACAAGCTAGCTTTGATAGATGATGCTAGATGCTGATACAACTGTAAAAGAAAAAGAAATGAAAGAAAAAGGCTTGCGAATGACCGGTTCGCGCGGCTTACAGTCGTGCTGATATTCATTGTACTAATTTTTTATCCGTTCAAATACAATAAGATACATTCGATTTAAACATTTCATTTCTATATGTTTTAAAAATATTACTCCGTGTTTTCACACACAAAGCAACCACTTGATTTTTATTTCCCGCGCCAGAAGTAACGTTTATACTTCTTCAGTACGGTGTACAGTTGTCAAACTGTAGTTCTTCCACTCCGTACTAGATGGCGTTGTTTTTCATGCACTTCGATTTGATTATTTACGTAAAGCTTGTGGCACAGAATAAAGTAATAGTACTATTATACAGAACGGACACTCTCCGCACCCCGCCCGCAATCCACCCCGCACCCTTGGAGGAAGCCCGCACCCCCGCGTGCACCCGCCCACGAGATTCTCGTAGCTATTATGAAAGTCTTTTGTGTTGAGTATGCGAGCCTACGCGACCTTCCAATTTAAAATTACAACTTCGCGCTCGATGTATGTAGTGTCCGGGTGACTGGTACATTGAACTGTCCCACGGACTGTCCTTATTTCAAGCATCATTCATTAATAATAAAGTTGCGTTGCACAGCTTCACTGGATCTTAACTTAATCTATAAGTTCAAAGAGCAGAATACGGTCGTCCAGGTGCTATAAATTGTATTACAAAGTAATTTCTTTTGACGGTTCTAAAGATTTCGATGAAATTTAAAATATCAGAATTTATCTTTCAACCCATGTTTGAAAAATAAAGTTGTTCAGTTTGAGTGACATTATCGAATATTCCTATACTATTAAACGAGCAATATGTGTCTCGAAAACGGCCTAACGATTTTGATGTAATTTAGTATCCGGGGGTTTTTGGGGACGAAAAATCGATCTAGCTCGGTCACATGTCTAGGAAAATTTGTTTCCCCCGTGTTTTTAAAAATTTTAAAATAAATATCGCGTTTTAGACAGAAAAATACAGCACCATCTGTTGGCGGGTAGCATAGCTTGCTCACCCGATGATATTTTAATATTGAGGTGGCTATTATAGAGCGAAGCTCGGTCGACCAGGTACTTCTAATTAATTGGGAAGCACTATAGTGTATACAGCGTGTAACGGAAAGGTGTAATAAACAAAACTGAACAACTTTTAAGTACTAACATAAGTCGAAATACGAAAAACCAAATTTGACCAAAATTTTTTTTTTTAATTTATTTGTTACAAAGGTAAGTACATTTTGACAATACTTAGTCTACTCGCCAAACTATTACGTTTGATGGCGAGACCACGCTCTAACACGTTTTTATACCTACCTTAAAAAGAAAATAATTACTAACTAATATTTATACAAATAAAAAGTGAATATACATATATAATAAGTGTAGAATTCATTAAGTAAATACAGTTGTTTTCGTTATGTATGTATATATAATTTGTACAGTCAATTACAAAATGCGCTATCGTAAGCACATTGACAATAAAAAAAATGGCGCTATCCTATTGGTTAGCATTTTCCCAGCTCACAGCTTAGCTCTCTCGCGCAGCACTGGTGGAAATTTACTCTAATGCTATTCAGGTTCTAACGGTAATGCCTTTATTATCCTAGAGTAATAAAAATATAAATAATGTGTGACTTTTTGTCGGGAACTCGGTGTTGGGCTCTTGCCTGCTCGGTTGAAATTCTTGTTTTTTGTGTATATAGTGATTTAGTGGATAATTAAGATAGTGTGTTATGCAGTGGATTGTCCACGGAGTGCGCAGCTTATGAAGATTTCAAGCGATCTCGTGTTTGGACCCCGTTTGTGTTCTCTCAAAAAGTCACGGACATTTTCCTCCGTAAAGTCCACTATCGCTTTACGCGGGGAGCAATGAACAATTCCCCCACTCAACACTGGCGGTTCGCTATATTTTAACTTTAAAAACTGAAGAAATTCTAAAAACTGAAGAATGCTCTAGAACTCGACACTGGCACAAATGTCCCCAAATACGGGTTGACGATTTTCAAATAATAATAAGAAAAAAAAACGTGTTGCAGGTTTAGTGTTCGTGTGTGGTTCCCGCGACGGCCTGATGACGGTGACCGGGCGGAAGCACAACATGGACGATATAATCGCCACGGTGCTGGCCGTTGAGCCTATGAAGTTCATCTACCGCGGGCGCATCGCCGTCTTCTCCGTGCGGGTACTGCGCGACGAGAGGATCTGTATCGTGGCCGAGCAGCGCCCCGACTGCGGCGAGGAAGAGGTATACATGCACGTGCATTTATACATATACACAAACACATTCATATACACAAACATCCTATATCCTATACTATAAAATGAGCAATACTTATATATATTTGTAATCGGTTTCTCGAAAACGGCTCTAACGATTTCGATGAAATTTACCATACGGGGGTTTTCGGGGACAAAAAAAATCGATCTAGCTTGGTCTCATGTCTGGAAAAATTAATTTCCCCCGGGTTTTTAAGCATTTTTAAATAAATAAATATTTTAAACATTAAAATATCATCGGGTGAGCAAGCTATGCTACCCGCCAACAGATGGCGCTGTAGGTTTCTATTAGTTGAATAATATTAAATAAAACAATAAAGTAGAAGCAACAAGTGATGACGTTAGTGCAGTAAGAAAGGGATACAAGAAAGTGAAAGGAAGTTGTTTAGAGAAAGAAAGAAGAGTGTAAGGATTAGTTTGACAGAAGGCTTTCTGAAGATTTCCAGTCCAACCAAAAGTTTAACTGGAAATCGATACGAACACGCCGAGGAAAGTTTGAAACATTGGAGCTGAGTAAAAGTAGAAGTCAGGATGGAAGTATCATAAAAGGTGAAGAATGTGTGCTGAAGAAGTGGAAGGAATACATTGAAAGTCTGTTTGAGAAAGATGAAGGAGAGGCCAAGTCTCGTGTGGAAATGGATGAGGATGAAGATAAAAATAATGTCAGTGGGTGAAGTTTTACGGGCCGACGAAAAGAGGCATGATGTATATATTTAAAGTATTGTAAAAGACGTATTTCGTTTGTTGCAGTCGTTCCAATGGATGTCACGCGTGCTGCAAGCGGTGGACTCGATCCACCAGGTGGGGATCTACTGCCTGGCGCTGGTGCAGCCCAACTACCTTCCGAAGACGCCGCTCGGAGGCATCCACCTGAGCGAGTGCAAGCGCCGGTTCCTGGAGGGCTCACTACACCCGGCCAACGTGCTCATGTGTCCTCACACCTGCGTCACCAACCTGCCCCAGCCCCGCGAGATCCACTCAGGTACATACTTACTGCAGCTACCTCCCCCTGCCAAGACGCCGCGAGGAGGCATTTCATACAAAATCTATTTTCGGTTATAGCGTTTATAGTCCAGTCGCTTAAGGTCTTAATTCACCAAATTTACCAAATTGCACCAAATTTTCCCCTTAGGTGCTTTCACGAAAGCCAATTCTTAAATTTTCAATGGAAATTTTCAAAAAATTCAAGAATTGGCTACTGTCAAAAATTGAGAGCTATGTACCTAACTAGTACCTGGAAAAAATTTGGTGAAATTATAAGGCGTGTCGTGAAACAGCTAATCTGCCGCTCTAAGTAGAAATTCGCTACTATATTCAAATAGTCGATTCCACAAGTTTTTAACGACTCATACCAAAGCCTGTGACGCCAGTGTGGCGCTGGCTAAGAATAGTATCGACCGATCTCAGCCCGTGGGTGACGTAAGAGGCGACTAAGGGTTTATTAACCGGAGGATGGGCAGCAGCACCCTTCTGTGTATTGTACCATAGTCACCAAAACAGCTAGTAAGGGTGATGAAAGACAAATTTCTATATGATTTGCTCATGTCTGCCTCTTTGACCGATGATAAGGAGCATCCTCTAAAAGATACAAAAAATATTGGCGGACATCCACACCCCTGCGTTTTTGAGGAATTAAGTTTTAACTATTTTGAAATTTGACCATGAAACGTACACCTGGCAGACTATGACTATCTGATTAAATACAATGTATAAAACCCCAGAAAAATGGTCTGCCACCATAATAGCCCTGCGTCGTCAAGTTACAGCGCTTCAAAATGTAAAAATTCACTACTTCGTCCAGTAATAATTCAGAGCCCTGCATGTCTGCCTCTTCGATTTTCTACATCTTCAGATGTATTTTAAACAGGAGCGGCAAAGGCAGACAAAACAAACATTATTTAGTATCTTATTATCATTTTTTTTGCTTTACCTCAAAAACGCAGCGACGCATAGAAAAACTTGTAAGGACCAAATCGATTTGTATTTAGCTGATCTATCATCCCTATTAATATGAATCATGAGCAAATCATATACCCAAATTGCAGCCAGCACCCTAACTACAAAATTATTTCTACTGACGTATTTAATAAATATTCATAGTGATGTTGCACCCACAAACATGTAAAACAGTCACTAAAACACTATTTCATCGTGGGTCAGTTTGAACACAAAGTAACTCCAGACCCTCTTACCAAAACCTTGCGTTAGGTGTATGAGCCCTGCCTGCACACAATTTGTATAAGCAGATTTTTTTAGCCGTCAGAAATTATAATAAAACAATGACAATTATGAAATAAATAGATTTCAATTTAATTTAAAGTCGCCTCTTACGACACCCACGGCTGGAGACGGGTTCATACTATTCTTTGCCGGCACCACACGGAATAGTAGAGTAACACGGTGTATTTATTTGAAATAATAGTTTTTTATTTTCACAAAAGATGGCGCCACTTTTTAAAACGCGCTATCGTTGTGTTTATTGAATTTATTGACCCTGTGAGACAAAAAAATGCATTCCGAAGAAACATATCGTTGCAGTTTATTGGATAATTTTTGAATGCACGTCACCATGCACTTATTATGTGCGACGTGTTGTATGTATATCAGAGTTTACGAAATTATCGTAGACCATGTAGTAAGGGTGATGAAGGACAAATTTCTATATGATTTGCTCATGTCTGCCTCTTTGACTGATGATAAGGAGCATCCTCTAAAAGATACAAAAAATATTGGCGGACATCCACACCCCTGCGTTTTTGAGGAATTAAGTCTATTTTGAAATTTGACAATGAAACGTACACCTGGCAGACTAGTTACAGCGCTTCAAAATGTAAAAATTCACTACTTCGTCCAGTAATAATGCAGAGCCCTGCATGTCTGCCTCTTCGATTTTCTACATCTTTAGAAGTATTTTAAACAGGAGCGACGAAGGCAGACAAAACAAACATTATTTAGTAACTTATTTTCATTTTTTTTATGCTTTATTTAAAAAACGCAGCGACGCACAGAAAAACTTGTAAGGACCAAATCAATTCGTATTGAGCTGATCTATCATCCCTATTAATATGAATCATGAGCAAATCATATACCCAAATTGCAGCCAGCACCCTAACTAAGCGATCCATCGTGCCAGCCGCAACGCTGACAAGCGTGGTGACTGATAATTCCCCTCCAAATAGTATCACGCATTTTGGTGGAATTGCTAAGGGAGCTCCCTGTTCTGCAGTGGACGTTGTCACGGGATTTTATGTTACGTAAGACAAAAGCCAAATTTGCTTTACTTTCGTGATTGTTTAATAACAGCACTCAACACTTGTCAGAGAGCGCTTCGCACACTCACAATTTCGTGCGCTGCAGTCTTACATATACTTGGTTCTCTTACTCTTACATACTCGTGTGGTTGTCTTACATACACTTGTGGAGGTCTTACATATACGTATAGCCTTACATATACGTGTGGTTGTCTTACATGTACGTGTGGTTATCTTACATATTCGTGCGGTGCCTTACATGTATGCGTGGTTGCCTTACATATACGTGTGGTTGCCTTACATATACGTATAGCCTTACATATACGCGTGGTTGTCTTACATATACGTATAGCCTTAAATATACGTGTGGTTGTCTTACATATACGTGTGTTTGCCTTACATATATGCGTGGTTGCCTTACATATACGTGTGATTTCCTTACATATACGTGTGGTTGTCTTACATATACGTGTGGTTGCCTTACATGTATGCGTGGTTGCCTTACATATACGTATAGCCTTACATATACAGGTGGTTGTCTTACATATACGTATAGCCCTATGTATACGTGTGGTTGTCTTACATATACGTGTGGTTGCCTTACATATATGCGTGGTTGTCTTACATATACGTATAGCCTTACATATACAGGTGGTTGTCTTACATATACGTGTGGTTGCCTTACATATACGTGTGGTTGTCTTACATATACGTGTGGTTGCCTTACATGTATGCGTGGTTGCCTTACATATACGTGTGGTTGCCTTACATATACGTATAGCCTTACATATACGCGTGGTTGTCTTACATATACGTATAGCCTTATGTATGCGTGTGGTTGTCTTACATATTCGTGTGGTTTTATTACATATATGTGGTTGTGTTACAGACGTGGGTCCCGCGTCAGTGATAGTGGGCAACTTGGTGCAAGGCAACCGACTTGCGTCCGCGCAGGGCCGGGATATGGGCTACTCCGACGACTCCGACGCCGCTAGGAAGGTAAGGCACAAATATTAGTAGTTTATGCAACATTTCTACTCCATACTAGACGGCGCTGATTAAAATGATACAGAGCAAGGTTAGGTCGCTCTAGTACAAATCTGGTTAGAGCAATTTTCGCGACCTAGGTCTAGGCCTTTTAGGTCTACAAATTGGTAGATACACTTAAAACATCATTTCATGTACAGCGTGTCCAGCGGGAAATGTATAAGTTTTCATCAGAATTATTCGTCAAATACCCCCATTTCCACTATTTCTCCTATAATCGAGGGTTTCAAAAGAGTTACCGTTTGAACAAGGGTTTTGCGGATTTCAGCCATAAATAAAGTTTTAGAGTCGCACAGTTGAGCTTACATGATACTTTCTGTATATTCCTCGATAGGTCGGTCATCGATTTTTAAACTTAACACGATGTGCTGATCGTCTTTTCATTGGATATCGAGAAGATGTTGGTGCGCTTTTGACCATTGCCGATGCCAATTTTACGAGTAACAATGATGCAAACTTAAATTTTTTCCACGAGGTTTCCTTTGTTAAGTAAAATGAGCTACACGTATCGGTGTATGATGTACTAGCTCGAACATGGTGTTTTTACAGTACCAGTTCATATCACAAATCCTGCGGTGGCGCGCGGCGAGCACATCGGACCACGTGATCTTCACGCTACTCAACTCTAAAGGCGCGGTGCATAAAGTGCTCACATGCGCCGAACTACATAAAAAGGCAGAACGCATCGGCAACTTGCTCCTAGAGAGGGGAAGGGTTAACACCGGGGACCACGTGGCGTTAATATTCCCGCCCGGATTGGATTTGGTGTGCGCTTTCTACGGGTGTTTGTATGTGGGTTGCGTGCCCGTTACGATTCGCCCGCCTCACCCCCAAAACTTGCACACAACTCTCCCCACAGTTCGCATGATCGTCGACGTCAGCAAAGCCACGTTGCTCCTCTCTAATCAATCCGTCATTAAGCTGCTTCGTTCGAAAGAAGCCAGCAACGTGCTCGATAACAAAGCATGGCCGTTAACACTCGATACGGACGATATGCCTAAAAAACGCCTTCCGATTGTCTACCGAGCGCCTACAGCGGAAATGCTTGCATATTTGGACTTCAGCGTTTCGACTACTGGCATGCTGGCTGGGATTAAGATGTCGCACGCCGCAGTCACTTCTCTCTGCCGGTCGATGAAGATAGCTTGCGAGTTGTACCCGTCTCGGCACATCGCGCTCTGCCTGGACCCGTACTGTGGTCTCGGGTTCGCGCTCTGGTGTCTCAGCAGCATCTACTCCGGTCACCATTCGATCCTGATCCCGCCCTCCGAAGTGGAAACCAACCCCGCTCTTTGGCTCAGCGCAGTCTCCCAGTACAAAGTCCGCGACACATTCTGCTCGTACGGCGTCATGGAGCTGTGTACGAAGGGGCTCGGCAGCTCCGTCAACCAACTCAAGTGCAAGGTAAATCATTCATTTAATAGATAAATATTAGAAACAATCGTTTTATACTACAATTTTTTTAGTTAAAACCGTGAATTCTTGTTGAAAATCGTAATTGAATTGGTATCGAAATTCGCTTCCCAAACTGAGAACATTTTAATCTGGTAAAATTCGTTTTCTCCGTTTCTTGAGCATAATTTCGAAAATATATAATAGCATGATTCAAGAAACCCTACAGTCTGTCAAAAAGTCGTGAAAATAATAGGGGTGCCACTTTCTATGCCAAAACCTTCCGAGGTTCGTCCGAGGCCAAAACAGACTTTATATGGCATTATTCAATGGTGTGAAGAAATTTTGTGTTACCATTAAAAATAATTTTAGTTTTGTTTCATGACTTTTTTGACAGACTGTAAATAAAGTAACAAAGACAGATTTAACAAGTGTAATTTATGTAGGGCATCAACCTGGCATGCGTGCGGACATGCGTGGTGGTAGCAGAAGAGAGGCCTCGGATAGGGCTGACGAATTCCTTCTCGAAGCTGTTCTCCGCGCTAGGGCTGTCCCCGCGCGCAGTGTCCACGTCTTTCGGGTGTCGGGTGAACATCGCCGTGTGCCTGCAAGGCGCGTCCAGCCCCGAGCCGTCGACGGTGTATGTGGACCTGCGCGCGCTGA
Organism: Athrips mouffetella; assembly: GCA_947532105.1. Lineage (NCBI taxonomy): Eukaryota > Metazoa > Arthropoda > Insecta > Lepidoptera > Gelechiidae > Athrips > Athrips mouffetella. Next base: position 55,862,836 of record OX383956.1, on the reverse strand, counting down.
GGAATGACCGCGTGTCTCTCGTCGAGCGAGGCAGCCCGCACTCGCTCTGTCTCATGGAGTCCGGGAAACTACTGCCCGGCGTCAAGGTTTGTTTTTTTTTTCTTCGTCATCTATCATTTCATAATGGCTTTATGATTATTACAGATGACAAATGATGACCATATTTAAATTTCATTTTAAATACCGTACAAATATTAAAATACTAAATAAAAAAAAACATTCAAAACATAAATATAACTTGAATTTCATTAGGTATTGCAGACGGGGACAAACAAAATCTACAAAATATATTTAATGTTTGAAAAACCAGCTCAAATCACATAATTTTAGTCCGCCCGGTTTTTAATACTTGCCACATATTAGTCTTTGTCATTTAGTCATTAGTATAATTTTTAATTTCAATAATTATGTCTTTTTTCGTAGAAGCCATCACTTTTTTCTGATTTGCAATATCTTCTTAAAGGTGTTGTAAGATTTGTAAAACTTCCTTCCACGTTTTTTCTTTAGCGGCCTTTCGAAACAGTCTAGTAAAGTCTAGCAGAACTTCTTGAAAATGATATTGAAATTTTTATGTAACGCCCTCTCGTGACGCTAAGCAGACCCTATTGATAAAATTTAGACTCGTAGCTGATACTAAAAAAATAGTGCCATCTAACGACACGAAGCAGAAACTATTGAATTAGTGCCCTCTTGTGGCGGATAGTAGAAACTTTTCATATTCTCCTTGGATTAGTACGCCTGCTCGGTGACAGATGGCGCTTTTGTTATATTTTTGATTTATGGATGATTTTCAATATTGATTGTTTTGTGATTCGTAGGCTATTTTTATTGAAATTCAGTAAAACAATGTCCCACAGGGTCCTTGGTGTCATAATTATGTAACTTTTCAAAATTCTTGAAAATATAGAAACCTTTCCATAGTTTCCATAGATAGATAGATAGATAAATACTTCCATACCCAGTGAACAGTTTGGTTCTGGGATACCTACTTAATTTTTTTTTTAAGTGACAAGTGAGCAAACGAGCAGGTGGGCCACCTGATGGAAAGTGATCACCACCGACCATAAAGCCCGCTGTCTTATTAGTGGCATAACTGACAGCAAAGCACGTTACCCACCCCAAGAACTAAGAGAACTATGTCTCGTGTGCCAGTAATTTCGCTGACTCCCTCACCCTTCAAACCGAAACACAGCAGTGCAAACACTGCTATTTCACGGCAGAAATAGCAAGGGGGTGGTACTTCCCCAGGCGGACTTTGCACGAAAGCCCTACCACCTTCCTACTTTGTTAAATTTACCTGTTTTATTTAAGTTCTATCTACGGCAGTCTCCGGTGGCAGATATGAGCGTGTTTTTTTACTGCAGGTGATCACAGCGAACCCGGAGACGAAGGGTCAGTGCGGGGACTCCCACTTGGGCGAGATCTGGGTGCAGTCGGCGCACAATGCGAGCGGATACTTCACTATCTACGGCGACGAGACCGACTACGCGGACCACTTCAGCGCTCAGCTCGTCACAGGCAGCAAGGGCGAGGTAATATATACAAGGTGTAATCGTTAAGTGTGTCCAGGCGATTATTCCATAAATATTACAGATATCAACAAACTTGCAACTGATATCGAAAGTACGCTACCTAATGAGTAAAATGACATCAATAACTTTTTTTTAAATAAAACGTGATATATCCAAAATTTTGACATTAATCCCTCCCATACAGATTAGTAGAAAGATTTTAGTTTTTAACACAATAAATTGGCGGGAACGAAAACCCGCGATAAAGGTTATGAATTTAGAACGAACACCAAAGAGTATCTTTCCTTTTGTTATTTTTGTAGTATGTTGCTTTTCAGCTAGTATTTTTAATTTGAAGTGGTAAGATAATACACGTGTATCTACTTGAAATCATTAACCATAATCATCATTTATGATTACGTATAATATGAATCATACCCATTAGACCACTTAAAACAAGGAAACTAAAACCTTTCTACTAATCTCATACTAAATGTATGGGAGTGTTTAATGTAAAAAATTTTGATATTTTTCGTTTTATTTAAAAAAAAAGTTATTGATGTAATTTTTCTCATTAGGTAACTTACTTTCGTAATCAGTTTAAAGTTTTTTGATATCTGTAATAGTTGGGCACACTTAACGATTACACCCTGTATATGTATACAAGGTAATTTTTTGGACCTGATTTGCGTATGCCCACGTTATTACAGAGGTCAAAAGCAACAACTTTTGTTCTACGACTTTTCTAACAACGCACGAAAAATTTTCAACTTCCTATACAAAATGGGTCGTTCACGTGACCACTTCAGTTTATTTTATTTAAAATTTATTGCAGGCAACTTTTTTTCAACATTAAAAAAAGCTGTTGAAAAAGGAAAATTTAAAATTACTGAAAAATCATTTTCTGGCTGAATAAGGAAAGGATCATAAATATTAGAGGGGTTAAAGGCGCGAAAACAAAAAGGGAACATAAAATCCGTCTTTTCATACAAACTGCTCGATCAAGTTTAAAATTTTGTATAAAGGTTGCGATTGATTTTTTTTTCTTAAAAATATTCAGTTTCGTTGACTGATCATGGCCTTTCTGTTTGCGAAAAGTGCTCTTCGAAAGTATCCATACTTTTTGCATTTCTTGTTGTTTTTTTTTCTAATGTAAATTTCATACGTTAGAATTTTTTAAAAGGTCACGGTTTAGGGTGGGCGATGGAGATAGCGCAGCGCAGCACAGTATTTCTGTTTTTCAGTTTTCTTCATAATAAAGCGAGAGGAAAGAAGTGTTCTGCCCTGCGTCTCACTCAAAATACGCTCAATAGAACATGAGTTGAGACCAAAAACATTCCAAGTATAATACTGTAGTCTGACCGCAACCCCTACCGCTGTATAGGTATGCTCACGGCGAGACTTGGGGGATGTTTCCAGTATTATAATAATCTAAGGTCTTTCCTTCCCACTCCCCCACCTCTCCGCGCATACCTATACTGCGGTTGCGGTCAGACTATAGTAGCAAATACAACTCTAAAGAGAGTGCATGCGAACGGAAAAACGTCCCTGATCACCGATTAGGTTTCCTTAGGCGCAGGCCAGACAGAAGAGGTGCGCCGCACGGCACGCCTTCAGCGCACCTCTTCTGTCTGGCTTGCACCGCGTCGTTCTCCTACATTTTGTATGCATGTGATTTGAACAGGCGAAGAGACGGCATGCCTAAGGCGCACTGTCGGTGCACCACCGGCGCACCGCCGGCGTGACCGCAGGCACGCCGCCGCACAGCACAGTCCGCTGCGAGTGACGCGGAGCGAAAAGAAAAGTGTACCACGGGGGCGCTCGAAGCGCGCCTCGGGCGCACCCGAAGCGCGCCGCGCCCGTTCTGTCTGGCTTGGACCTTAGATCTTTCCGCGTAAATGGGCCTACATCTCTTTTAGCATACTGCTCGTATTGTCGCTAGAAAGAGATGGAGGCCCATTTACATTTTTTAAGGGATTTAAATGTTTCTTCACGTGAGCCGTATATAATCTATTTTTTTTTTAGTTTATTCCAACGTTTACCAACACATTTTGCAGCCATGACATTAAAACCAGAGTATATTTGACGAAATGAATAAAATTGTTTTACAAACTGGTTTTTTCTGACAGCTTTATCCGAAAACTTTAGCTACAAAATGTGTTGGTAAGCGTTGGAATAAATAAAAAAAAATAAGCATAGTTGTATGTGGAAACTTACATGAAATCTCTTTGGTTGAGAAATGAGTTTGTTTCGTAGGTGTACGCACGTACCGGCTACCTGGGCTTCCTCCGCCGCACCGAGATCACATCCACGACTACAGTGAGCGCAGACGACGGCTCCCTACCACGAGACAGCGACACGGAGTCGCTGATCTCGGGCGGCGCGGGCGGCAGTATGGGCGGCCTGAGCGCCGTGGGCAGCGTGGGCGAACACGACACGCACGACGCCGTGTTCGTGGTAGGGGCTCTCGACGAGACCATCATGTTGCGAGGCATGCGCTACCATCCCATCGACATCGAGAACTCCGTCATGCGCTGTCACAAGAAGATCGCTGAGTGGTCAGTTTGTAAATCTATATACTAGTCTATATATTTAAAAGAAGAAGGTGACTGACTAACTGCCTCACTGACATATCAACGCACAGCCCAAACCGTTTGGCCTAGAGATTCCAAATTTGGCACGTAGGTTCCTTATGAGGTCTAGGGGTGCATTAAAAAAGGGTTTTTCAAAATTCCACCCCTAATTACCCCCTTATGTGTTTGTGGGGATGAAAGTTTGTATGAAAGTCCGTCAGTTTTGAAGTTAGGATCTTCTAATTTTGTATTTAGTCTGACGACTAAAAATTAAGTTTTACGTGTCTCAGGGTCTTAGAAAATTCTACACCCTAAGGGGTGAAATGGGGGATGAAGTTGAAAATCCTTCATTTTCAAAGTAAAATCCACTAAATTTATTATTTAAGCATTAGGGTTGTAATTCTGTGGAACACACATCACTGTTATTGAAATTCCACCCCAAATTCAACCCCTAAAAGAGAGAAATGGAGTGAAAAGATTAAAAACCAATATGGGTTACGAAAACTACAATAATTTTGAAATCCAACGTGGTGGACGTGAAATACTATCATGGGAGGGGGAGGGGAACAGGGAGAGACTGCACAATACTGCACATTGTCTGAATTCCACGCAGGCGAAGCTGCGGGCACAGCTAGTCTTTACATAGGATATTATGATCTCTAAAAAGGTCAATGGCAGCAGTAGACGAAAATTATAGTGATGAATTATTGCAACATTTATCACTTTACAGAAGGGCTTGAATTAAGATTCATCAAACGACAATACTCTTCGCTTACGATTACTCATCATAGCGTCAGTACCTTATACCATAGCTCATAGATTATTATAATTAATTACATCGCTAATCATCATCCATCACGTTCTAATTTCAAAAACTTTTCCAACGCTAGCAGCCAAAACGTTATGTAGATGATATAATTTACGATTTTTACTTTCGAGCGAAGCGAGAAAGGTATTGTATTCATGAAAAAATTTTTTACCAATTGTTTCAAGAATGTGATCGTTTCATATCACTTATACACTTTATACATCATAAAAAGCAAGTCTTCCAAAAATGTCCGTGCGTCTGTCGGTCGGTCTGTTGGTGTCGGTCGGTCACGCATTGGCCTAGCGGCTAAACGAATTGTCACCTTATTTTACAAATATATCGAAGGATTCTGAGTGGTTTTTTGCTGATTCTCGTTTTGAGGGTTTCTGTCATTTAAAAAAATTTAAGAAATGAATTTCGCTGAAATTTCGCTTTTTTATGAAAGTTTGCAAGAAGACTAAACTGAACAACTTCCTTAAGAAACATGTGTTGGAAAATGATAACAAATCTCCATGCAAGTATCTTGCGGTAGTATCTGTGAATATTTATATAAAGGGTGTTCCAGAACTACCAAAATTTAAGCATGTGATGGTTACTATGTTTTAATGTTTAATAATTTGAATTCAGAATTTTTAGAAAAGATCGAAATACAATATAAGTTTGTATTTCCGTTCTATGTGTATGGCATTACAAATTTAAGTTTACAGTTGATACTTTTTATTCGCATATCGCGAGAAAGTAAGCTGTACCATTTATTAACGTATTATTGTAGATTTACAATGGGTTTGAGATGAAAGACTAAGTACATATGATCAATAACATGTGTGATATCATATGGTGATAAAATAAGCTTTCATTTGTTTCGCAGCGCTGTGTTCACATGGACGAACCTACTAGTGGTGGTGGTGGAACTGGACGGCAACGACAGCGAAGCCCTAAACCTGGTGCCGCTGGTGACCAACACGGTCCTCGAGGAGCACCACCTGATAGTGGGGGTGGTGGTGGTGGTGGACCCTGGCGTGGTGCCCATCAACTCGCGCGGGGAGAAGCAGAGGATGCACCTCCGGGACGGCTTCCTCTCCGACCAGATCGACGCTATATACATCGCGTATAACATGTAAACCTGCTCTGGGCGTTGCTTCCGAGAATACGATCGCGGTTACAGAATAAAGTAATAGTATACAGCGTGCAAAATAACTCTGTCTGTGGCCGTTAATGCACAGAAGTCAAAAAATGAGTCGCGGGGGTGAGCGCGGCTCCCCCCAGGGGGCGAGCGAGTCGTTCATTGGCTCTCCGCCTGTCACCCGCGCGCAGAAATTAACCGTCGTAGTCATACTTGTCCTGAACGCGCTGTACTATCATACAGGACTGACACTCTCCGCCCCCCACCCCCGCGCGCAACGGCTCGCTAGACTCTCGTGCTCCTAAGTTCCGCACTTGTCCTGTAAGGACCATTGTGCGTGGTTCTCGTGCTCCTTCTGGTCTTTTGTGCTGAGTATACGGGCCTACATGACCTGTCAATTTCAAACTTCTAATTCGCGCGAAATGTATGTACTGTCCGGGGTGTGTCGCGGTTCAAATTAACTTCACTCCAGCAGCTTTCTAACTGTCGTGACCTCTATAATCTAATGAAATTCTATAAAATTTACGTGTCATTTCGTTATGTCAATTCCATATAATTTCATTCTCTGTTATTAGCATTGACGACAATAGAAAGCCACTAAAACTAGAGATTCTGTTTTGACTTTGGCCAAAGTTGCTAGTACGTGTCGACGGTCGTGTTGATGAATTGGTAGTAAATAAATAATTTCATGAAAAGACCTACCAACAAGTAAAACAACAAAATTCGACAGGTAATTGTATCTTTATTTACTGACTATGAGTGCGAATTTGCCATTTGGCCCATCCCTATCCAATTTATCGTAAGTTTGTACTATTAGCACTCTCTCAAAAACAAAGGCTTTTGTTATTCCAAATGGCACATATAACAATGAAACAATATTTTCCTGACTCAAATAAAATTTGACGTGTTTTAATATGAACGCGATCCTATTCTCTGATGAAACGTTTAAGATATACACACAGGTATATTTACTAAAGCAAGGATGCTATTCCACACTTAAAATTAATATCACTTCTCCTAGAAACATGGGTTGAATTATGGAACGAAAATGCCATGGTCTCTTAGTAAATAGTTTAGCTGAATTATCTTTCTTTTCATATTTCAGACCATGTTTCTGAGTCAAACTTGTTTAGTTTTACTAATGGAATAAGATCCTGAAGTATTGTATAATCTTTTACGTTGGCCTACATTTTAAAATTTAGGACAAGTTTTCTAAAAGAATTAGACCACCAAATGTAAATGTGGTGATCACTTGTTTATTCCTCATGGGAAAAGGTTTATCCGCATTTAGTTTAGCGATAAAAATAATATAATTAGGTTAAAAAATGGAACTTTGCAACATAAGTACGAACAACTAGACTTAATAATGAGTCAAAAATAATGAAGGACAAAAATACTTTATTCCAAATCGGAAAATAAAAAATATCTACTAGTGTTGCCAGATTAAAGGCTCAACTGGTTTTGTGCGTAGTTGTACGGTGCGTATATTATATGTGTAAGCCGTCTCAATATTAAAATATCTTTAAGCCGTTACGTAACTCTGGAGTTCTTTCAATCAGTCACTATTATGTAATTATTACTGTTTATGGGACCGGTGGGTGCACTTACCTTATTAACGTGATGGGATCATTTGTTTATTATCATTAGCATTGCTTGACAGATTAAGCAATTCAACTCCCGCATTCAAAATATTGAGTAAATGACTTATTATTGATATACATTTTTGGAGTGATATAAAATTAACCGCATATTTTTGGGTAACATTACCAAAGGCGCCGTCTATTAAGACAATGCAGAAGTTGTCCCATACTTCTCTTCCCATCGCTACTGTAAGTACTCAAGTTTCGAATTCGTGTACGTATATTTTTCACAGTAAATTACGACTCTTTGTATAATCTCACTATTTATACTTCCCAACTCAAAGCGCCAAATCGACTTCGAAAGTTATTAACGAATCGTTTTTAAGACTGTTCTTATTTGTAAGCGTAGTGCTTTTAAATCCCTTATATCGTTGTCTCGTAACGTATTGCGAGACAAGACTGAAGTAAGTCTGAAAACTAAACTCGACTTAGCGTTACTTTAGATATTTTTTATCAATTCTTTATTAGGGAATGTTATAACTCCGAAATGTTGATCTTTGTTCTCGGCCCTCACTCTGAATATTGGTCTGAATCACCAAAAATATATCTAGAAAAACGGTAACGATCGTGTGAAAAAAAAAAGCGTGCTCATATATCTATCTCTCCCTCTAAAAATAATACCCTGACGTAGTTCCACTGAAGTAGTCTTAGGCCGGTAAAGTAGAGAATACCTCAGAGAGAATACCGTGCATGAACCATTCTTTACTTTTGGCCATGGTATGTATAAAATCGCGGCCTAGATGCGGTTGCTTCCGTTAGAAGCCAGAAAGTTAAAAACCCACTTTCCGGCCGCAAAAACGTAAATGTTTTAAAAACGTTAGTATTTGTCATAGACGAGGAGCGTGCATCTTGTAACGTTTATAGAATAGTAAATGTAACAATTTATATTGTTGTGATTATATATTACGAATCAAGTAATTTTAATGTTAACTTACAATGGTAATTAAATGTAAGACCACATTTTTGCTGTGAACGTAGTATTGTGCTGAATTTATACCTAATGTTTTCCAAATTAAATCGAAAGCATAATATGTAACCAATTTTGTGGTAGCGTTTGTACGTTTGCAGCAAAAGGACGGAATTTTCTTTTATTACTATAGTGTTAATGATAATAAATGTATGCATTTAAGTATGTGTAAAGTGTTAGTTCGGTGTTCTTGTGACTAATGTTTGTCAAATACTGAGCATTTGCAGTCATAACTTTTGTATGTAAAAGTCGAAAGTTTTAAGGCAGTAAATGCAGACAACAGAGGTGGCGTCGCAAGTCGCAAATAATTCTGTTTTCTTCAGGTTATGCGTTTTGTGATAATATGAGCCTTATATCATTACAAAATTCATAGCCTTGTGTTTTGTTTATATTTAGGCCTGCATCAGTGCGACGCGGATGTCCACGACAGACTGTAAAATGTATGAAGCTTATAGACTAAGAGCGGGCAGGTGGCAACCCTACCTCATCGGATACCAAACAGCGACCTATATAGACAGCTGCACAATGAAACGGTGAGTCTAAAAAAACAAGGTTGTCTTGCAACATGGCACGTTTTGTACAGTCAACAAAAAACTGTTTATTTTTTTACGAAACCGTATACCAAGTAAGTGCATAGTGCATGCAAAAGTACTAATTAAGAAGTACCAAAACCAACAGTTCACATAACCTAAAAATGACATTGCAACTCCCTATATTACCGAATTCAGACAAGGCAACCCTGGTTATTTTACCCTGGTTTTTAGGGTTCCGTATCTCAAAATAAAAAACGGAATCCTTATTGGATCACTTTGTTGTCCGTCTGTCTGTCTGTCAAGACCCTTTTTCTCACGAACGAGAAGAGGTATCAGGTTGAAATTGATAACGAATATTAAGGTCCATAAACCACACAAGATCTGAAAATTTCAATTTTTTACAACGACGCAATCAAAAGATATGGCTTTTTATGTCCTCATCTCCATACGTTTATGCAAAAAAGCAAAACCTACAGGGTACTTCCCGTTGAACTAAAATTATGAAATTTGGCAAGAAACTAGGTCTCACAGTACAAATAAAGGGAAAAGTCTAAAATCATTAAATATTTCAATTTTTCTCACAACTAATAGTAACCAATTAAGGTGAGCTCCCGTTTCAAGAACTTTTATATAAAAGAGGGGCCAAGTTGGATGGTAGCGGAGTTTTTAAAATCAAAGAGCTAAAGCTTTTAGTATATCATATGGTAGATAGGTACGGAACCCTTAGGGCGCGAGTCCGACTCGCACTTGGCCGGTTATTTATTTTTATATGTACATATTAATTAGTAAATAATAATTATTTATGTACTATGTAATTACTTGGAACATGAAGTGGTAAAAAAATATCCAGGTTTTTGTTGACTGTAGAAAACGTGCCGGGTTGCGCCCAGTCGACCCTGTTTTTTTCGATTCACTTTTTCATTGTGGAGCAGCCTAGATAGGTCACTTTTTGGTATGCGATGAGGTAGGGTTTACAACTGCCCGCTCTCCAACTATTATACAGTCTGTTCAGTCTGATGCGGAGCTATCCGCTCTACATTGCACTGAACGGATTGTATAGGCTTAATACATTTTACGGTCCGCGTCGCACCGATGCAAGCCGCTAAGCTTTTTATTTCAAGAATGCTACTAAAATCGAAATTAATTAATAGATTCATCAAAAATTGAACTTCTTCATATGATCTCAATTATTTATCTATTTACTTTCTTTATTTATGAAAAGTTTCGTATTTGAACACAATTATTTCTTTTTCTTAAGACGCCACCCTTGCGCGGTTACCACATGGTTACCACCTTGTCTGTTGTGAGAGAGCTTCAATGGATGCCAAATCGACAGTCTGTAGAGGCGAGCTACCAGGGTGGCATGGCCATTCAGCATCCTCGGTCTTGCAAAGGCTTGTCATCCATCGCGGACATTCGTATGACAGACTATGATTTGCTCGCATTGAATGCTATAAATAGGACCCGATTTGCAAAGTAATTTTTGGTCAAAAAACCACTAAGCAACGTACAAGATAGCCGTTTCCCACAAGTTTTCCTTGAGATTTAAACAACCTTTTTGAGTAGTTTTAGAATATTTCATTTTTTAATGCTTTTTTATTTTTCTAACTCTAAAAATATTTTTTTTTTATTGTCGATGGGCTTACTCTTGACCTCGATTTAGTCTTGAGGACAGAGATGAGGTCGACGATGGAAAGAGCTTGTCCAGAAGAAGCCTATTCACTCGCGACTTGAATAGATTCGGGTTATATGAACTCGGGAACACAGACGCAGGCAGAGAATAGATATGTGTGCCAAACGGCTATCCTTTACATCCATTATGTTTTTTCGGTGTAGACCTGTCGCATTTTTACATTTACTTTAAAGGCCATAGAATGTGCCGTTTCATTTCTATCGTTGTGCGCGTCAATTCTTGTAAAACTACAAACCTGCTTATTAGCTGAAAAATTATTGTAACAACTTAGTTTCTGGAGTGAGCCCTTAGTAAATGAAATGATACCTAATGGCAGTTTAAGCATAATAATTGTTATCCGGATCAAGTAATTCTATTATCGTAATCGCTAGTTAATTAGAATTAAAATGTATGAGATTAACATATAAGCCAACGGAGGAGTTAAGTTGTCGATTCTGGCAGACACAAGCTAAAACTAAACTAAAATTTGACAGGCCTATAGGTGTCGCTGTCTTTGTTACTCGCTACTATAGGTTCGAAAAAAGATAAGAACATTTTTGGGCCTGTCAAATTTAGTTTAGTTTTAATTTGTGTCTGCCAGAATCGACACCAGTGGCTGATTTCGAATAGATTTT